>UCOM01000223.1:0-105047 GCA_900474385.1 Ormyrus pomaceus
CGGGCACCCAAAAGCGCCTTGGGGACAAAGGCCTTCCTTCTTGTATATAATTTCTATCAATTTATGTACAATCATTTTTTAATACAGCCCTTATATACAACTTGTATTCAAACTGTACAAAATCAATGAGCACTTTTCCACCGACGACCGAATATTTGTGATCCTCCTCTTTTTTTTTCGGCGATCTTTCCGCGGTGGAGCGTCCGTCGCGACTAAGCATCGGACCGGAGATCGGAGGCTCGTCAGAAAAAAAAAAAAAAAAGGGAAGGCGACGGCGCATGCGCGCCGGACCACACGCGATCTTTGCGGCCTGCCGATCGAAGAGGGGCCCCAAGTGGGTGGACGGATCGAATGTTTGCGCTAAGCGGGATGCGGCCTCTCCTCACTTTCCTTTCTATGCTGCTCTTCTCCGGCCTTTCCCTCTCTCTCTCTCTCTCTCGGCTCTCGTCGCGGGGTATCCGTTTCGCGGACCGGAGAGCGAGCTGCGCGCGTATCTCTCACGCATCGGCTGAGCCGGGTGGTGCTCCTCTTTTTACAGTCGCCAGGATGGGCTCGAGTGCGCTTCACCATTTTTCCGGTTTTTTGCCTATGGTTTATACGCTCGCGCCGATCGCCCGGATCGTTGCTTTGTTTTACTGGGGTGGGTATATATAGCGTATAAACAGTATAAAATAAAGCTGCGTTTAATTGCACGGGATAGTTATAGTTATGAGAATTACCGTTTAGCTTCCTCGGCGATATTCATTGTGTATTAGCTATTCATGGAAATTCTAACACCTGTATGATTAGTGGGCGTTTTAATCTCTGGTGTGCCCGCTAATTTGACACTCAATCAAGAAGAAACTAGCCGAGCTCAAATTACACGGTACCCGCTCTATTTACGTCATTAAACAATTATCAAATCCTCCGAAAAGAACTCGATCTCCTAAATACCGAGAAACCTTCCCGCGGCGGAGAGGATCGCCTCCGAAATTTTCTTCGCCGTTCAAGTATGTACCGTTCGAAAACAAACAAACGCGCGAGAATAGACCGAAAATTACTCGTAAACTTTCACGCGCCTCGTCAATCGGCCCAATCGGCGCGCCATTGAATTTAAAAAAAAAGGCTGGCTCCTCGCCCGTTATCGGCGCGCAAGAGACGACGGCCGAGCCCTTATTAGCCGCACTTTCCTGCATACCTTCGCCGCGCGTTTTTACTTTTTCTCCCGGAGCCGCGGCGACTCACTTTCTTCCACCGCGGATATGTGCTCTCTCGCTCCCTCTTTTGTCCTTTATCTCTCTTTCGCTGCCTCTTTGTGCGCCTTTTTTTCTTCGCCGATACGATTCAGAGCGCACTTCCAGCTGGTCGTTTTTTGAAAAAGTGAGAGTCGACGCGCGCACCGATTGTGCAAAGGATACTGTATTTTTGTAATATAATCACGCAAATAATGGTGTAACGGCCGGAAATTCTTGAGAATAATTGTTTTTAAAGGACGTTTGTATTTTAGTTACGTAAAGAAAAGTTGTTAAGATGCATTCAATCAGAGATTTTCATCAATAATGTACTTATTTTTCAAGTCAATACACACGCAATATCATTTCATTTGAAAAAAATGATTAAAGCACAATTATTATTCGAAAAGCCTCGCTTAAAAATTCTATTTTATCAAAAAAGAAAAATCGCCCGCACGTCTCTCCCCTCAAGAATCCTCAACCGATAATCGCAACATCCAAAACCCAAAAGCGCCGCTTTGACGAATCGCTCGCGCGTGCCGACCTTCCTCAGTAATCGTTCGGAGACTTTCGGTTTCGCGTGACGCCGACGAGCTCTCTGCCCTCTCGACGCCCTCCGCGGGGCAACCGGGGGGAGCCGTGCCGCCTCCGGGGGATTAGAATTACGCGATCGGCAGAGAGAGAGAGACATCTCGAGGTTTTAATGGTTCGCCGGGTTTGCGAGCCGCGGAGCCTCACGGCGCGCGCGCGCGCGGAAATCGAGGTCGAGCGCGCAATTATTGTGTAACGAATTACTTAATGAGCGATCACCAAGCTCGCGCGGCTTGTCCGGCATAGGCGATGAATTAGGAGATCGTTATGCGGCCGGCCGCCTGACGGCTCGTTTCCCGCTTTTTTTCCTGGGAAACGGAAGCTGCGGAGCTCCGCGAGCGATCGGCTCGCGTTGTGTGTGGGCAGAATTGCAGGTTTTTTTTTCTTTTTTTCTTTACCGACCGGCTGTTTTGTCGGCTGGAATGAGCTTCGGGGTTTTAAGTGTGGAGGAAGCTTTTTTTTTTAATGAGGAATTTACGGCGCGGAGTTACGGTGGATAGGTTTCATGTTCTGAATTGCATAATAATGCTGCAGTCATTTTTTAAAATTATTATTATTAAGAGTGTGCCAGCTGGCTATTTGGACTTTGAAAGTCAGCACAGCTTTGCAGGGCAAATTAAACAGTATCGTTCAGACTAGTAAACATATACTACAGACACAGTTAGTTGACACTGTACTAAGGTAACCGCAATAAATTTTGTTTCAAGCACTATTGTTTTTTTTTCAATAAGTTTACACTGTTGCGAAGGCAAGATACTTGTTTGACTGCCTTGATTGCATTATCTCAAAATCTAATGTTTCTTGAGATATTGTCTTGAAATGAAAAAAAATGAAGATGCTGAAAATTTTCAAGGTCAATCGATAACGAAGCGCAATCGTTCCGCGCTAAATAATTGCTTTTAAAAATATAAATGCATAAACCTTACAAGATTATGTCCACAGTTATTTCCTTATTCACCATTCCGAGTAAAAATGAAATTAATGAAGCGCATTTATTACGGTGCGCACGTAAGTCGAGAAAAAGCGTGCTTAACGTCTGAAAAATGATCGGATAGTTATTGACGTCGTTTATTATTCAATAATATAGTGAATAATTGAGTTATTTTTTTTCAGCGCTCATTTTTTATATCGAAGTCTATCTTTGGTAAATATATTTAAAAAGTGTTGAAATGATTTGAAATTTAAATGCAGCTTGCGTTTTGTACGGATGTTAAATTAAAATAAAAAAATACTTTAATTACAGATTTACAACAAGCAATGCAGATAATATATTGGTACTTCCTTTTTACATTATTACATAATTGCATTGTGGAAAAATACTGTAGAATTGAAAAATACGTACAGCAACTTGTTAAAAGATTTATCGCAAAAAAATGTTTAAGATCGGATTTATTTGTCATGACCTAATTTTATTCATAACTTACTTTAAATTAAAAGAACAATTAAATTAAAAATACGATGACATTGAAGCTTTTTTACCTTTCGCTAGAAAACAGATGTATATAGAACGAAGAAAATGAACAATATTTTGCATGTATAATGGACGTTTCAAGCATAAAGTAAATCTAATAAAGCCCAGAGGAATTTCGAAAAAATCGTTCATTAATATCCTGCAAAAACTGCACAAAAAAAAAAAAAATGCGTCGGCTACCGTTGCGACCAATATAAAATATTTACCCAAAATCCATCTTACTCGTTCACGAGAGCAGCAGCGTGTGCCTTAAAACTTTCAATTACTCGTGCGCGGCCTTCCTCGCATTCCTTCCTCTTTCCTTTTTTTCGCCTCCCCGTATACTTTCGATATCGTTCGCCAGTACCTTTCTTTCAAAACCACCTTCAATTTCTCCGGCGCAGCTTCCACCTTCCTCTCCCCCGGCGCCTCCTCCGGCCCTGATCGTCTCCTCTCTCATGGAAGTCGTCGAGTACAATGCAATATACGAAAATAATCACCAAAACGCACCAGGACAGTCGCACTTTCGCATCTCGCACACAGTCACAGAAACCAACTCGCCGCGCGAAGCACGCCGCTGGGGATATACGTGTGTATATAAAGCGAGAGAGCGGAGCGGAGAGCGACTAGACGGCCGGCGCGCGGATGCTGCGGCAAGGAAAGAGTTACTGATCCGACGGATCTGATCTCGGGCTTAAGGCTCACCTTTACTGGCGCTCGCTCCGCTGCTGCCGCGGCGGCGGCGGCGGCGGCGGCGGCGAGAGCGGCGCCCCTACTACTACTACAACTACCATTAAAAGACGAGCGGGAGAGCGAGCGCGCGCGCTCTGCGCACACCGACGCAAGGCGCGAGGCGCAATGCGCCCCATCGCAACACCTCTCGTATGCATACGACTACCTACTGCACGCTGGACCGGCGAACGCGAGCTTAGGAGGAGCGAGGCGGCGAAAATTTCTGATTTACTGATGGCGGGCTGCTACGTTTTTTTGAGACGCCGCGGGTTATTGTTTTGTGATTGTAATTAGTGACGTAGCTGATTTAAGCATTTCTTCGAATAATTTTGCTCGATACTGTAAAATTTATTGACAATTTATAAATTATTTATTTTTATTAACGACATTTAAATGATTTAAATAACACTAGAAAGTTAATTCAATCTGTCAATAGCTGGTATTACCCCGGTAATCGTTAAGAAGTTGTTAGCTAACTTTAAGTGAATTATGTAGTTAAAAACGACAGATTAATATTATTTATTATCATTATCAAATAATTAAATACGTTTGCTCGTGAATAGTTTACTATAATGATAATTTATCTTTTAATAGGATCTCCCATTAATTTTCATTCAATTTAGACGTCGATTTTGGTTAAAAATGACTTCACTTAAAAGAACACGTTAACCATCAACGCATTTTAATTTTTTAACAAGATACATCAATTTCTAATGCAATATATATAACAATGCCAACATCTTAGCAGCCCACCGCACTCCGAAACAACTGCAATAATCACTCGATGCTTACAACAGTGTAAAAGGGGTCTTACGGATGCATCGAAGAAGAGGAAAGAGAGTGAGAGAGAAGAGAGAAACGCAGGAGACAGTTGTCCGCCGGCGGGCGCACGTCCGACCTCTCGAAAGGAGAACGTCACTTGCTCCGAAGACGAAAGTGCCTTTTTTGCGCGGCGCGGCGCGAACGCGATCGAGCGGCCGAATTTCCGACGTGACGGATGAGACTCCGCGGAGCGGACACGGCGAATGCAAATTGCGCGCGCGGCAACGGCGATCGTTCTCTCTGCGCACACGTCTCGGGCAGGGAACGAGCCGCAGCGCCGCGCCGCTCTGTCGCGAATCGACGCGCGGAGAGCTCCTTTTGTTTTCGAGGTTTATTTGCCGCCCTGTCAGAGCGCGATGATGAGGATATTTCGGAGAAATTTTTAATGACTTCTCGGGGGATCGGATTCCGCGGAAACGATTTGGTATTGATTAAGGGGCAGAGAGGATTTCTTAAACGGTATCGAAGCGTAGAGTCTAATTTTAGATCTGCAATTGTACGTTACAAAATTGTACGCGACACGAAATTTTGGGATTTAAAGTGAAATAAAAAATTGAGGAGATTTGCAAAGCTTTAAAAGCGCGAAACAACAAGACATTCTATTACCGAGCAACACTAAGCCCGCTCAGTGAAAAAGGAACTTCCCTCCCGACAAAAGCAATCCATTCGAGACGAAGCGCGTCCCCCTCAATCTCCTCTAAACAATCCTGCCGCCGCGAGATCCCTCACAATTACACAGCTCATTAGGCTCTAATCCAACCGGGCCGAAAAGCCCTCTCTCTCTCTCTCCCCGCGCGAATAATTCAGCCGCCCACTCCGGCCGAGGAGGCAAAACAAATCCGTAATCATCCATTACCAGACTCTCGCGGTCGACTCGCTCCGGGGCCGAACAAAAGGCAAATCAGCCCAAGGATTTATCGCGCGAACTCGCTCGCGCGGTGTGTGTGTACCTGCAGCGCGGCATGAATTACCGGACGCGGAGAGGCCTCCGAGGGCGGAAGAAACGGGCCGCGCGCGCGCGAGAGAGCCTTTTCAATCGTCGCGCGAATAAATCATCGACACACGCGCGAGAGCCGGGCGCACCGAGCCGCGCCGCGCAATCTTATCTCTCGGGCGGAGGTAAAAAAGGAAGGCTTAGGAGAGAGAGAGAGAGAGAGAGAGCCCTGGAAGCAGAGGAAGTGGAGAAGTTGCGTCACGGCGAATTGATTTATCAGGCCGAGTCGATGCGCCTCTGTCGACTGTCCGAGCTCGTTAAGTAATGTCGCGCGCTGCTCCGAGAGGAGGAAATAGAGTTGAGTCCATTGTGCTGGAATGCGCTTGCCAGCGCTTCGTTTGTATTACGGTGTTTATTGACTTGCGCGATATTGAGAGCTTTCGAAAAGGGCGAAAAGGGCCTTTTCTAACCAATGACTTTATGATTGAATGGCGAGGAGATTTTAGTTTCTTAGCCGCTATTTTTTTCGAAAACTGTATATACGTCTAAAACTATTTGCCTTCGTAATCACTGCGACGTGAAAAAGGAAGAAACTTTTACTGGAAACTGTATTCGCAAAAACACGTTGAAGCATCCGAGATTTATTGAAAACGGGCGACGTAAAGCTGTCCTCGCGTGTGGATGAGCTCTCGGTAAACGTTCTTTTTTACCGGCACTCGGAAATCGCCGACGATTATGACGTCTCCAAGACGAGAGCCAGACGTTTTCGCCTAATTATTATTAGAGGGACTTTTACTCTCTGCGCAAACAGTGTTTTAGCGCTTTTTGCGTTTATTGGCGCGCGGCAGTAAATAAACTTTCGTCGAGGAGCTGCTTTTACTTTTTTTCCGGATGATTATCGGCGAATTAGCCGCTTGAATTATCGCCCGCGACTTTCGTTATAATTGTGAAAAAGCCGGCGAATATTTATCGCGTTCGATTACGTTGCTTTCAATAAATCTTCGCGGTATCATCAGCGTCTCAATTGCCGATCGTTTCGACGCGACTTTATGTTTTACTTTCTAAGCTTCTAAAGTTCAGTGGAAATCTGAGCATTTATGGACTCGTTAAAAAGCTGCTTTAACGAAAATCTCGTGAAATCCCCTTGGCATTATAGTTAAATCATGCATTCTGATTGTAAGTAGCTGATTTTTACATTTTAGAAAGCTTCAAATCGAAACTTTAACAAGAAAAGATTCTCAGCCTCTTTATATTGAAGGATGCATTATTGTTAGCAAGCAATTAGTTTCGACTAATTTTGGACGGATTTGCTTTTTTGAACATAAATTCCGTTACCGTATAAAACTGATATCCCTCGACAAGCCAAGATCGAGATTACTGTTAGCGCTTACCAGGTAAATGGTTACTACTGGTTTACATTAAGAAAATTCAAGTACAATAATTTATGTTCAGTCATTGAACGCGGAAGTCGATAAATTTGACTGACCGCGCGGATAATCATCATTGTCCTGATTAAACTGGCCTCGAGTCGAGCCTCGAAAAATATTCAAATTTACAGACGTTGGCTGCGTTATCGTTAAAAATCAGATGGTTTTAGCGGAAAGATGCCGCGCAGTGGTATCTTTAATTGATACAGGAATAAATCGACTATTTACGGGATACCTTCCTACTACATACACGGATGCAGAAGCATCTGTCGGTCCGAGTTTTTGACGTTTGCATTCGTTATTCAAAGATTTTTCTCGCAGTTTCTTTGCTTGCCGAAGCTCGCGAATGCAAGCAAACACGAAATCCGCTTTAAATTTAGATATCTCGCGTTTAATGAATGTTTAATTTTCCCTTACATATTCTAAAAGCGCTCTTGCAGATCTACCGTTTACCTAATCGCTGAATACCTTTCTCAAAATCAACCGCTCTAATTGCTCCGTGCCAAAACTGGATAACCAAATACCCCTCCGAGGCGAAACAAAAGCAAAGCGAAAGAAAACCCCCCTCCGAGCCGATACACCACACAAACGGCTCAGATCTTGCACTCGTAGAAACGGCTCGGCGCGCAGCAACTCATCGCCGGGGTAAAAAGGCCCGGTTATCGGGCTGACACCTCTCACGCACGGAGCCGCGCGTGTAGGCGCAGAGGGCGCTCTCGCGCAATTAGCATACCAGAGCGCGGTTCTAGGAAACGGCAAGTCATTCGCGCCGGCCGCCGATCCGCGAACCGGTGACTCACTCGCAGCCGCCGCCGCCGCCGCCGCCGCCGCCACGGCCGTGGAGAGTGAAAATTTATACTCGGACGATGCGCCGTGAGAAAACGAGGCGAAGAGCCACTGACGATTTCGCGCTTCGCTTGGGATGCCGGCGTTTTCGTCGGCTCGGGGGCGGATTCTTGGTTGGAATTGCGCTGGGTTCGATGTGGACGAGCGACGTTATCGCGGTGTTTTAAGCTCTTTTTTTTAATGATTGACTTTGTTGGCGTAAAAAAATATTGATTTTTTTATAGGTACGCCGAGTGCGGTGTGAGCTAAGAAATTGATATTCCGAAAGATAGTTTCTTACAAAACGTTAAAATGGAAAGGTGATTAAAGCGGTTGGATTTTTGGATTTGTGATCGGTGATACATCAAAAAAGAACCGAGAATGTTACAGGTGTCAAAATTAATATCTGATCAGCGATATTATCGAATGCTCTGATTTGGTGTGATCGCTTTCCTGAAATGATTCAGAAACTGGTTTATACATTTATAGTAAAAATGTAACTGTACATGTTACGAAAGATTTTCTTAATTCCTTGCCGTGTTTGCTTTAATAAGTTAACACTGGAGTAAAATAAATTCTTTTAGTTGAACCGTACTGCGAATCCAGTTACTCATTATTCGAACAATGAATTTGCTAAATCGACGAGCTCGCGTAACAAAATTCATAACCCGGCGTCTTTTAAACTAATCGCCTTCATCGGCAATTGATCGTTAGCCGGCCTCAAAGCGCACCGAAAACACTTAGCATTTAAATAGCTTAAAACCCATAGATCGAAACGCCGCGGCGGTCAACTGCATTTGAATTATGCCTTTCTACGTATCCGCCCGATGCAAATCTTATCGATACACCGGGCAATAATAGCCGCCCGCGTGCAATCTTTATCCTAAGCGCGCACAATTAAAAAGCTCGCGAACTCCATTTGCTTTGTGCGCTCTCGGCGCGAGTGATTTGTGCGCGAAATTACGGGCGCGCGCATAAATTCGTCAAAGCGGCAGCCCCCGTTTTTTTTTTTTTTTTTTTTTATCGACTTATCTATACCGATTTTCCTGCAGGCTCTCGCGCGCGCCTATCGTAAGTACGAACTATCCGCCAGAAATTTATTAACAACAAAGGCGTAAATCTCGCGCGAGCCGCGCGAGCGCGAAGAATTTAATCTGCATCCATCAAAATTATGTCCCGACGGATAAACAGGCCGATTAAATCGAGGAACGAGCGGCAGAAAAAAAAAGAGGCCCGAGAGCGAGAGCTTGTCCGCGGAAGATAAGCGGCCGCGGCAAAAATCCCGAAACGTCCCGTTCGATCGAGCTTCAATAAAATCGCGCGCGCGTTCATTGAGCCCGAGCAATTTCCAATTTGATCTATCGACCCGCTTACACGTGTATAAGTGTGTCGGGGGGCAGGATATTGTTCCGACGCGGCGCCGCTTCTCCGCTCGGCGGGGAGAAAAAGGACGGCGCCAAATTTTTGTTTTAATTGCGGAGTAATTAACGGTTACGCTCAATGCGGCGGCGCGTGCGGGAAAATAGAGAAACGAGCGGGGAGGGGGAGGCAAAAACGAATCTCGGACTCGTTTTAATTGCGTATCGGTATCGAGGCAATATATCTTGATGTTTTGATTGATATTTTTCCTTTTTCCGGATATTAATAGCTTTTATAAGTCGTTGGAGATGCGCCGTTCGCGGATTTTGACGTATTCTTTTTGCCAGATAGCGCATCTATCATTATAAATAGACTCTGGCTTAGCTTGGAAAAAATGTTAAATCGCATCGTTGTAAAGAAACTAACTTCTATACGCAATGCAAGGCTCCGCGAAACATTGGCTGCGGTTCATTGAAGAAGGAAAAAAGACCCCATCTCGACCTCCTAAATCCAGGATTGTTTTTAGACCCCAATATCACGATCGGCGGCTAGAAATCAGGTGATAATCTCTAATCAACCGTCCATCGTTGGCTCTGCATTCCATCTCGCGCAAAGAAACAAAACGGCCGGACGTACCGTCGGGGCCCCGGCATCGAAATCTCCTGGCACACATCTCTCTGCGCGAAGCCCGAAAAACGTCGGGCGCAAAAAACGCTCTCCTCCCGTATATATATCGAAACGAAACTGAATCAATCAAAGGCCCTGCCGATCGTGCAAAATAGTGCTTGACTTTTAACCGCTCGTTGACTCTCTCGTCGGGCATTGGGCAACCCCGCCAGAGAGGGAGAGAGACAATGCATCGCGTGCCCGATCGATCGATCGGCCCGATATATATACACACACAGTCGGAGCCATTCGATATTAGGCGATCGCTCGTCTTATGTAATGTCCCTCCTCGTGTCGCAAAGCGTGTATATAGGTGGACTTTGGAGCAGCGCCCCGTGCAAAAAAGATAGCCCGTCGAGGCGCCTAGATTGTGTTTGTGTGTCGAGCTACATTTATCTAGGAGCCGTTTGTAATAAAGCCCTATACTCTCTTTCGCAAGTCTCGGCGCGCGGGCCGCGTATAATTCATAGGTTGCACAAGTCGCGCTGCCCCCACGGATATACAACGTGTGCCGGTGCAAGCGAGCCTCCCCGAGCGTGTTTTGCTTTGCCTTTATAGACGAGGATCTGCGCGCGACGCGCGACCGAGGAATGTGGGCCGGGAGAGCATCGCGCGGACAGCTGCGGGATCGATCTGGGGCATTGGGCCGAAAAATTGGCTGGGCGCGTCGTGCGTCCGCTGACGCGTCGATGCGAGATCGTCGATGGGATTTTTAGGAGACTCGAGAGCTGTTATTTACAATTAGTCGAGGGTGCTCTGCTGTTTATTAAGCGGATTTCTTTTGTCCCGAAATGATGCTAAGAAAGTGCCATTGCTGTAAAATAATTATGATTACTTACATTTGTATTCGACAACACACAAAAAACACGCAAAACATCGCCACTTTTTACAAACGAAATCAGGATTAAGTTTCCGCCGCAGCCAAGTCCTGCGATAAATACCCGCCTATAAATACACACACGAGCCCGCAATAATAAAGTCGCAAAGATACCGTTCCCCGACGCGCTCAGCTTGAGAGAGCGCATTCCCGCGCTCGCCGATAAAAGCATCCTCGAAATTTACGCCCGCCATTGTTTCCAGCGTCACCTTCAACGCGGCTTCCCCGCTCGGCTCAAGGCCAAAGGCGATCGTCTTCATTCGCCGCCTCTCCCGTCCGATGATCCGGCGCCTTTTTCCGCAAAGCTCTCGCTCGAAATCGAGCGCGAGCCGGGGACAAAGGCGATCGGCCTGCGGGGGCGGCGCGCGACCACGTGCCCGAATGGATATACATATAGGAACGGAACGGCCAGGAATCTCGTCGCGCGAACGAGAGTGAGAGGGGCCGCGGCGCTGAGGCTCACGCTGGGAGGTGCCGGAGGTTGGATGTACGAATTGCGATCGAAGTTTGGAGAAATGCTTTTTTTCTTGAATTGATGGTGGCCCGATAATCGTTGTAGGGTGGATTCAGAACACTGTGAAAATGGTGTTTTAAAAGTGTTTGATACGAAGCACAGGAATATTTGGCTAGTCATTAATTGTATCAATTTTTGGCTTGATTGAAAAGAATTTTGATTGAAAAGAAGAAAGTTGTGCAAACGCACTCGGCATGCTTTCTACGTGAGCTTTTCATTCTTTTTCATTGAGACCGCGTCGCGAGAAAATCATCATCATCGGAAGACAGGTTCCCACACATTTTCTATCCGCATAAAAAGAGATTAGTCCCCCGCAAAAAAGTGAAATTAGATGAACTAATTCTCGCCGCAAAATGACATCATTACAGGCTCCAGTCCAATCCTCGCGCCGCTCCTCTAATACGCCCAGTCGGCATCTCGCTTCTCGGCCATTAATCACCCAGAACTTCGAGTTTCGCGCGCGCGTCGTCCCCCCGCGCGCGCGCGCGCAAAAACGCCGCGAAAATCGAGTCTCCGGGGAAAAGAGCTCGGAGAGAGAGGTGAATTGGGTCAGCAGCACAGTTAGATAATCGCGCCTCCTCTCGTCGAATATTATCCCGCAGCGGGATTTCTATTCCCTTATAAACCCGCGGCGGGCCGGTTCTGCCGGCGACTATTTATAAGCTTCTATATCGCGTAGTTCCGAGGCGCCTCGCCGACTACTCGTTAAACGGGGCTCCGCGTAGCTGCAGTGAGCCGCGGATAACTACGTCGGAGCCTCTTTAATTCGACCGATTGATATATGTAAGTGGGGGAAGAAGGTCTCGTGTGTCGTTGGCTCGGCATCGGTTTAAGGACGCTCGCGACTGCTGATTGGAATTTTGAACGGTCGCCCCTGAGTTATTTATCGATTCGGGCTGTTTTGCCGTGATTTAGATCTAGATTATATTGTCAAGCGGAATATTGATTGGGGGGGAGAGGTATGTGTTTGTAATTGATTTCGAGTTTATTGCGAGGATGAACGAGAGAGGAGCTGGCGCGGATATAAATGGCGTCGCGGCCGTTTTAAAAACCTGTTCGACGCAAAATTCTCTGGCCGCATTGATTTATGCAGTTAGTCTCCGAGTTCTGAAAAATAAAGGAAAACCGCCGCGGAACGAAATCGTTAAGCTTGTAATTAAATTTTATCCCGAACGATTGAAAAAGATTTATTGCGATTCTTTGCTTAAATAGCGCGGAAAATTGTGAAATATCGGCGTCGATCGGGCAATAAATTTATTGACTCTCCGCGAGAGAATTCGCATATCGAATGGCTTTCCGTACATAATAGAAATACTAAAATTTCAATCGCCGCAGTCAAAACAATCGTCCGCGGCTAAAAATAGTTCAAGGCGAAAAGTGCACCATAGGAAACAAGCCGCCGCCGCAGCCGCGCGCTGGGAAAAGTCGAGCATACAGCGAGCAACCTCTCTCGGCGATAACAAAGAAAATGCATGCATATAGAAATAAGAAGAGAAGCAGGATACAAAGGAGAAACAGGATACTCGCGCGGAGGGGGAGGAGGAAAGAAGGAGAGCGCGAGAGAAAGAGAGAGTATCGGCATTTCTTGCCGCGGAGTTCGCGTGTCAGTGCGGCCGGGATTTATGCGCCGAATGGGGCAAAAGCGCGAGCTCACGTCGATTCGCGGACACGTCGTGTTGCGGCAACGCGGCCGATTAGCCGCGACACGACAAAGAAACTAATTTCATTTGCCGGCTTAGGCTCCGAGATGTCTGCACTTGCATTTTTGTTGCTTTTTTTTTGGAGTTGGCGATAGTTTTTTTTTGGTCTTTGTATCGGTGCTCTCTAATGGAAGTGAGTGCTCGGTCTAAATCGAGGGGAAAAAGGCTGTTCCGTTCTGGATTTTACTTGTGACATGAAGGTCGACGGAAAAGTATTAATGAACGGTAACGAGATAAATGCTTTTGAAAAATTAAACTCTCGTGCGCGATTGATTAGAATCGAGGATTTCTCTTGGAATATATATCTTCTTTAATAAAGATAAAACAATAACTTGAAACTGACTTTATAATATATTATTAAAATATGAAATGATAGTCACGTCGTTTATCTGAATGATTATTACATTTTAAAATCGAGATTGTTTTTGTTTTAATAAGTGGATTGCAGAGTATATCTTTAAGCAGTTCTTTAGTTTGTTTTAGAACAGTTCGATGTAAATAAGTAATGAATATAATTTGACTTTCTAAAAATTCAATCGAGCCACATTTTATTCGGCCGATAAAAATATTTGTCTCCTTAATAGGAGTGATTAATTGCCCAACAAGTACAGTAGCTAATTTATTCCGCTTGCTTATTTCACCGAAACGAAGATCTGCGCGCTTCCAGCTTTAAAAACAAAACGAAAACAGTTCGCTTCTGCATGTTTCGCATACCAATAATTAAGCAATTTTCAGTCAAGAGAACTCGATTCCTAAAAAGATAATCCGGCCGCTCGCGTCGCCACATCGTAAACCCAATTTTCATAAATTTTAATAACGATTTTTGTAGACGAGAGAGGCGATAAAGGACAAAGCCCAAGCGCTGCTTTAAAAGCCCGAGCACGCCTCGTTTTTTGTCGGGTACAAGGGTAAGGCCACCAAAGAGTTATTACGCAAAATTGCTGTTAATTATTGTCTAGAGGATTCTTCCGCATCCTTAACCTTCGGGGCGCATTAACGTTTTATTGAACGCGACATTACGGCGTCTGCGCGAAACTAATAAAACGCCAAAAATTGACGGCGAATTTCCTTGAACCGCGAAAGTGGACGCGGAGCGGAATATGGAGCCAAACGGAATTTATTGATAACCAGTTTTGTGTGCTTTATTCTCCGATACGGCGCTTTGAGGCTTGTTATTCTTTGGGGATATCGCTGCGAAAATAGCATCTTTGTGCGCAACTTGGAATTGAAATTTATGGCTGCGATGAATTTTACAGTTAGCTTTGTTGTGAGCGTCATTAAGATTTTTTTTTCAATTTATGTATTTTATGTATTTATAAATATAAATTTTAAAATTAAGCTTCAATTTATTACGTATCAAAGTCATTATATTCAAAAATGTTAAATATTTAATGAAAATACGTGATTTACTAAGGCTGCGTCAAATTTTTCAATTATTTGTTATTTATAAAAATTAATTTATGACTATTAGTCTTTATCGTCTTAAGAAATCCATAAGTTTTTCACAAGCTCAGTATTCTGTTATTCAACTTTTTAGTTCTATGATCAGAAATTGTTTTTTTTTTTAAATTTATACGCAAATGATGGTCAAAATGTTCGTCCAACTAATTTAACCTACTACCTTTTAAACTATCGTTCTAGCAAACAAAATTTTACAAAGCATTAAATCTAGTGCCCTGGTAGAAAATTAACCAGTTGGGCTGGTTAACGTGCATTTTAAATGGAGCGCTTTTTAGCTAAAATTGTTGTCTAAATTAAATAAAAATAATTGAAAAATCATTTTAAAAGATAAAATATCATTACACTGACCTATTTATGAACCAAAGAATTGGTTAAAAACTGCTCAACTTTTCTACCAGGGTGGTTAAACAAATAAAAAAAAAATTATTGCTCCACCTTCATCAGCGCACAATAACCATCAGCAGCTCGCATTTCTCAAAAGTTCACGGAGTCATTTAAACATCGGCAGCCCGGTGAGCAAAGGCTCCCGACGGTAATGCGCTCAAGACCTTATTTACGAGCACCTCCGAATTTTCCCCTCCTTCCGCTCGGCGACCGGCGTCGCTGACTCTCTCTTCCCTTTGCGGAAGAACCTGCACCGGCCAGCCTGCTTGTCGCCCGAGCGGCAAGAAAGCGCGCCGCTTCGCCTCCCAGCAATTTCGATGATGCGCTCGCCTTGTATTTACAGTCGCTCGATCATTTTCGCGATTTTCCCCGAGGGCAGAGCCATTTTTCTCTCCCCCTCCCCCTCCGCTCGGCGGCCGCGGCTACGCGCCCTTTTTTTGTCCCCGTCTGATGAGTGGGTATTATGCGTGCAAGAATTTTTTATTCGGGAAACGCTTCGGTGTCTTAGGAAGATGTTTTTTTTTCTTTTTTTTGAAAAATGAAATACTTTTAGTCGCTTAAAATTTTTTTATGCGCTGGGTTGATTATAAAGTAAATTGTTGAAGGAAACGTAATTTATTTAACCTTGTAGGAAGTAGCGTTGATAGTAACTTAATAACTGTCATTTTTGGTAAAACTTGGCCACTTTGAAGAAACGAACAACATTCTTAAAACTCACAACTGCAATATTACTTAAGAATAACTGCGTTTTCCTTAAACATAAATCATTTAAAAAAAAAAAAAAAAAAAAAAACTAAAACAAAACCCCAGACGCTTTAGCTTCCGGAACAAAAATAAACGGGACGAGCGTCGTCGACGACAGTTCTGGTCCGGCCGAAAAAACTTCTGCTCCAGTTTCCCCCTCCCTCGAATTTTACTGTCAATTTTCGCATTCCTCGCGGCGAGGTCTCCTCTCGCTCTTACCCTCACATACCCACACACACGCACACACACACACGCTTATATACCCTCAGCGTCGAAAAAAGCGAAAGACTTAACTACCGTACAAAACGCGCCTCCTTTAAAGCGGCGTAACAGAGGCAAAAAAGAGGCTCGCAACGAGAGCCGCCTGCGAAGAAGCCGCCGCGCGCGCAGCCGGTGCGCAGCCTCGAATAAACGAAGGCGCGCGCTTACCGGCGGAGAGAGAGAAGAGAAAATGAAAGCAAGCGCAGGAGAAAAGTCCAGGCGGCCGGACGCTCGATAAATCCTCGATTCGCCGGCCGAAGGAAAACTGGTCTGTTCTGCGTTCTCTCTCTCTCTCTCTCTCTCTCTCTCCTCGCTGCGCTTGCGCTCGCGCGAGTCCGGGAGGCTTTTACAGTTTTGAAGCGCGCGCGTTGCGCCCCCGATAACGCTTAATCATATATGGGCCTCTCGCGCGCGCTGGAAATATTTTTATCGCCCAAGCGCCAAAGAGTTATTAAGCGGAGCGCTTTTGGGGCTCTCTTCTCTCGCTCGACGAAAAATGGCCTGGGAGCGCTTCGCGATTTTTTTCGCCAGATAAGCCGCGCTCCTCTCTTTTTTTTTTTTTTTTTGTTTTCTTCGTGAGGAAGAATGATGGGCCCGGGCTTTCGGTTATGAGCGTTACTTTGTAAGCTGCCGAATCCGAGCCGAGACGAGGCCCGATTTTATTGCCCGCTCTCTGCTGACTGGGTAATAAAGTGAGTGTCGTGAGGAAAGTTTAATGCGAGGTAAGTAGTTGCAGATTGATACGGGGGCAATGCGAGATCGGTTTTTGGTGAGTTTTTGTTGAACGAGGGCTACTTTGCCGAATTTTTTTTATATCCGACGGATCTTACGGTCGACGCGGCGAATTAATATGGAATTATATTTTTAAATGCGCTCTTACCTTCAGTTCTTTATGTACATTAAAAGTAACTTAACGTTGCTGGTACGTACCTGAAACAGAAAGAATATTGCAGCTTTAATAATAAATATTTATCAAGCGACTCTTTTATTAAACTCAAATACGTCTAAGTGTCCCTAAAAATTATTAGAAAACTCCATAACTGTACCCAATTATCAAGACCCACTTACTCCCTAACTGTACAAAACGATTTCCATCTAAAAGCCAAACAAACTACCCGAATACTTCGTTACTCTCAAAGGCAGCGCGCGCGCCCGCATGCATTACCATCAAGCTACCGCGGCCTGACGTCGGCTTCTAAAACCCTAATTAAAACCTCCCCCCACCAATCCAGCGGGGCAGATCCGAGAGCGCAGATTATTATTATGCACGGCGGAGATAAGCGCAAATGTTTGCCCGGCCCGAGCGAGTAAATAGAGGAGGGACAGAAAAAAAAAACGAAAGTGAACGCACACACACCCCGCGGGGAAGAGCGGAAGAGTGTCGCCCACGCGGGGACACTCTTGCTTTTTTCGACGTCGAGGAATGCGTTATGAATCTTTCCGGGGAAGTGCTGTGCAAAGAGACCGTCGCGCGATTTTTTTCTCTTCGGGATGAATCTAATTTTAGAGCCGCTTCCAAAGGTGACTTGGTGGCAGGTCTGCGCTGATTTTCCGCAGTGGAAGCTGTGCTTCGACTGCATTTTTTTTAACCGAAGCTTCAAAAGTGACGAGAGAAACCGACTTCGCTAAAAATGACATAAAAGCATTGCTCCAATTCCTCAAAAGTTCGCGGATATACGACTGGTCGTCGGGTGAACGGCCAACCTCCACCGCATCCTCGTCCGCAGCTCTTACGAAACAATCGAGAAAGTCCGCGGAGCCGAAAATCGAGCGGATCGACAAAAAGGTGTCCCGCTACAATCGTAGAAACTCCCGGGGCGAACTCCGGCGGCATCTCAGCGGCACTCGCAAAAGGCAGGTTATAAATCAATTTTAATTATGCATGCCCAGGCGTGCCGCGCGGTAAACGAGCGCGCGCGCGCATCTTCGAACAAAAAGGAACGATATCCCGCTCTCGCGACGATTCTTTATTGCGTGCGCCTTATCGTGTTCCACCGGCGAGGCGGTATAGATAAACTCAATTAAACGGGCCGCAGCGCCGAGGCGATAAATAACGAGGGTGTGAGAAAGAAGGGACGCGCGCGCGGCCAAACGCGCCCGATAACGCGCGGCCTCTTCAAAGAGAGAGAGAGGGACCAGCAGCAGCAGCCGGATAATGGAGCGCGCGGCAATTAAAACGAAATCGAATTCGATTTGAATTTCCCGCGCGCGCCACGCGGACGGGGGGCCGATTTGCATGAGTTTCGGGGTCAGGGCTAACGAACTTGAACCTCTCTCGCGGGGCCGCTTTCTGCGCGCGGCCACCTCTCATTACGCGCCGGTTTCCGGATTATTTACTGCCGCGCTCCAATTTTGGACTTTTCTCGCGCGACTCCGCGGTGATGATGCGACTCGCTGATTATATGTACGGCCGGAGTGACGGCCGATTAAATTATGAGCTCGTCGCCGCGAGCTTTTGACGGTTATTGAGAGGCGCGATCGATTTTTTTCGAGGCTTTTTTCGGAAGGTTAATTAATATAGATGAATAATAAGTGTTTTCGCTGACTTTAATCTGGAGGGGGGAGGGGGGACGAATTAATTGATAATGAATCTTTCGTTGAATGGCGCACTTTTAAACCTCTTTTCCGGAAAGTTTTTAATGAATTTAAATCTTTTTTCGAAAAGATTTGCATCGCGGCGAGAGACAATCAAATTTTGAAAGTTTTAATGAAAAATTGTTATTACTTTAATTATACGTGGGTGTTTAACCCGCATTTACCGTTTTTGCAAGGAGACAGCTGACGATTTTACGCGAAAACAAATTCCCTCGTTTAAATTTTTCTTTATTGGCTTGTAAAATTCAAAAGTTACTTCCAAAAGTAAAAATAAATTGCGTCCACCTTATATTTAAACTCGCAACGAAGAAAGTTTATACAGCAGCCGTTAAATAAATAAATAAAAAAAAAACTCAAATCTACTTTCCACCTAAACACGCGAATCCCCTTAAAAAACTAAAAAGCCGCCTCCCAATCATGACTTTCATCGCCTGTCACTCGATAATTCCCTTCTCTCCCCCCAACCCCTCCTCGACTCCAACCGCAGTCCCATCACGTTGCGGGGCCCGACCTCGGAGGTACAACACGCCCTCGCGAGTCGTGATCGGGCGCGCGTTCATTTTCGCGGCGCATACATACATATACACGTTGCGGAATCGTCGTTGCGCGATGCGAATGAAGATGCCGGGGATTTTTATGGGGCCGCCCCGCCGATTCGGAATATTGACGGTTATCGATTCGATATGCCGGAGTTAACGACGGGGCTAAAGTGCGGGCCCGGGAGCCCTCTGATGCAACGCGCGCCGCGGCCGAATCTCGCGATTGCGCCTCGATTTATCGACGAGGAATGGGATTTTCGGATTATTTATGGCTGACGTTGATTAAAGGTATAGGAGTTCTTTTTTTTCTTTGTTTTTTTACTAAAATTTTTATGCCGGCATTTTTAAGGCACTGGTAAAACGTTTGTTGTTGTGTTTATTCTTGGGAGTAAAGAAGGTTGGGAGTGGAAAAAAGCTCGTTGCG
Source organism: Ormyrus pomaceus (assembly GCA_900474385.1). Lineage (NCBI taxonomy): Eukaryota > Metazoa > Arthropoda > Insecta > Hymenoptera > Ormyridae > Ormyrus > Ormyrus pomaceus. The sequence continues at coordinate 19,517 of UCOM01000223.1, forward strand.
CAGCTACTAGAATGAAAAATACCGATCAATGGCGCATATTAAAATGCTAAAGAGGAGCAATTACGCCCAATGAATATTCGGCGTAATGCGGCTTTGTCGGCATTATTTTTGCCCGAGTCTCATGCAAATAACCATCGTAACGCCGCGTAAGTATAACCCTCGTGACTTTTGGTTTCGTTTTTTTTTTCTTTTTTTTTCGAAGGTCACTCTCTCACAAAGAACTTTTTGTTACGCAGTTATGAAGTCTAGCGCACTTTGCAAAGTAAGATGTAAAGCAAGAAGATTCCAGGCGAGCATTTTGAGTTTTTTTTTTAAAAAAACCTTTAAATCCTCTTTCTCTTTTTGCTAAATAAGCCCAACTATTTTATCTTTTTAACAGATTTTTATAAAGACGTGCAAAAAGTTTATATCTCGAATTAAGCGAGAGATTTGCGATAGAAACTAAGTGATTCCGCGTTACTTAGTTTGTTAGTACAGTGTGTTAAACTAAATTACCAATAAACTTCAGCAGTTCAAAATAATCTCTCAAGGATTTATTTATAAACAACGTAATCCCCAATAGCGATTAGCCAGGAATGCCAAGCTGATAGTGCTCGATAAAAAAAATTGAAATTCCCGCGGAAAGGTATATATACTTAAAGCCGACCTACATAGCATCGAGCGCGCAGAAACCATGAAAAACTAGTAACGTAATAGTGGATTGCTTTCGAGATACTTTACCGTCCGCGAGACGTACGTAACCTTAAAACTACAAGTTTTCTTGATTAGCGGAAATCCACGGACGCAATCTCGAACGCTACGTCATCCCTTTCTAATTTTCCGAACCATCCTGGCAACGTAAACACCGTAAACCTCGGCGGTTTTAGTAGTATTCTCTCGCTCGATTGAAATTGAAACGCGTTCCTGTATAAAATTCGCCGCGGCTCGAGTATCTGGTTCAAGGATTCGGTTTCAAATAATCGAGTCGCATAAAAATCCATTAAAATTTAGGTGACTGGGCGCGAAAATCCTTTTCCACGCCGAGAGAGAGAGAGAGAGAGAGAGAGAGAGAGCCCGCGGCGCTTTTATTATCCCGGTATTTGATAGCTTTTCAACGAGGCTGGCTCTTTTTCTCCGAGTACATATATCCCTTTCTAGCTGCCGTCTCACTTTTATCACTTCCAAGAAGAAGTCAACGAGCCCATCCGCAGCTCGTTCCTGCTCGCATTTACTATCTGCGCTCATCGGTTTTCGGTTCGCGCGCCGCGGCCGAGAGTCCTCCGCGGAGAGGAGAGATGAGCGTTTGGGCGTCGGCGGCGAGGCGGCCGTTAATACTCGAGTGCTTCTTTACGACGCGGCTCATGAGGGTTTCTAATCAGAGATCTCCTTTTATGTCATAATAAATATAACGCCGCGTATAAGTCGTTGGCTTTTTGCCTCGGCAAAGGTAAAGAGAATTCATGCGTTTTTTTTTTCTTCTCGAGTATTTTTAGAACGTTAAGTGGATGAAAATATTGCATTATTAATAGAAAAAGTGTCGGCGCCGTCGCATGAATAATGCATTCGTATAGAGTTGCCAATAACGCGCTATGAAAATTCATTTTTACGTTATACAATGGTGCGTTTTATCGTAATGAAGTGATTGTTAATAATTCGTTCTTATTTTCCGTAGGCTTAGATTATGGATATCAATTTTACGGCGAGTGGAAAATTTTTACGATTATTATGCACCGAAAAATATTGCATTCTAGTATTAAATTGATACTTTCTTAAAGAGATAAACGGGCTGCATTACATAGTATTAACGACAGAGCAGTTTTTCACGTATTTTATCAACTTATATTCTGCATTCGTTTACTTCCTCTCCAAAGTCTTCCTAAAAAATCCGTCCGGAAAACTTCACTTTAAATTCGCACCTCCCAAAGAAGGATCTCCAAAACCAAAAAACGACGGACAGCATCGCTCTTTCCGTAACAGTACCATCGTCGGTAACAGCGACCATCAGCCCCCCATAAATCCCCGCCATCCTCCGCGAGAGCAAAAGGGAGCCGATCGCGGAAAACTCCTCGGGCGTATAAATTCCGCGACGCGCTCTAAACAAAGTCCCCGCGCGCGCGCGCTCCCAATAAAGTACGTAAGTAATACCGTCGTAAACCCGTAAACGACAACTCGCCGATTTTTCTCGCCGACTGAACGGCGGCTGTGGGTTATAACGGAGGCGCGATCCTTTCAGATGGGAATCTACTCGCGAGGAGCGCGAATTTCACTGTCCCTTCTCGTTTAACACGGCTATAGCCGTGAAAATCCAGGCGCGCGCGGGCCGGCCGATGTTTATTATCGGACCCGCGAGGAACGAGGCTGCCTGGATGTGGGACACTCCGCTGAGGCTGACTTTTTTGCCGCTGCTGAGATTTTCAAAAGGCTTTTTTGAGAGCGCGAAATTTATTTATTTATTTTTTTTTACTTTTTTTTTCGGGCCGAGGTTTTACAGTTTGCTTGGGATGTTTAATTCTGTGTTTTAATTTTAGTAATGGTAAATAAATTGGTTATCTCCAACTTGAAAACAAAATTTTTTAATTTCCTAATGTTTCTTTGTAAAAAGTAGTAATAACATAATTAATTTCGTAAAGCTTTTTAAGTTTCACTTATTACGGTATCCATATTTATAGTTATTACGGTACTAAAATTGTTTACCGCACTTGCGCCATATCTGAAAACATAAAAATTTTGTAACTCAAAACCCATTTGAAAATTCGCTAATCTTTATTTGTATCTTTATCGAGATCTTTATAGAATTAAAAAACTAGATTCGCAGAAAAATAAAAACTTACATAAAACTAAACTGCACTGCCAAACTCGTTTCCTAACAAAAAGGGCAAAAAACAAAAAAAAAAAAAAAAAAAAAAAAAACCGATCGACAAGAACGTCGAAGACAACGGGGCAAAAAAGTCGCGAGAAAATTCTCCCTCGGCAAAAAAAGCGCGCGCGGAACAACAAATCCACGGGAGAAAGATACCGCGCGACTCGGGACTTTCCAACGCCTAAGCCGAGATCACACAGAGAGAGAGAGAGAGGAAGAAGCGCGGCCGGCTCGCGTACGAACGTATATGTATACACACACGAGGCGGTGCCTTTCCATCAGATAAGCGATGCACCGGAGGAGAGTCCGCAATGAGGGCGAACACCTTTCCTCCTTGCTCTCGCGCCTAAGTTCGTATTAATAGATTCGAGTTTCTCACGGCGGCGGCCGGACCAGAGTAGGGGACACTTTGTATCATCGACTTTCTGATCCGCGAATTTGATGAAAACTATATGGCCGAATATTTGCGCCGCTCCAGTTTCCATTCATTGCTGCACAATATTCGCGATTGTGCGGGGAAGATTATTTTGGAGAGTCTAGTGTGGGCATTTTTCTCGGGCGCGGATATAGTTACTTCGGTTATTAGAGTAGCGACTGAATTAGATAAAGACGAGCGCAGTAAAAGAGGTTATTAATATTCGTATATACGGTAGAAATGGTCCTTTTATGTAGAATCTATTTTCTTTTATTTTTCAATGTGTATATATCTAAGTGAATATAGATTTATTAGAATGAGGTCAAGGCTCGTGGCATTGATTTAAATATGTTAACGTTTCAGTAACGAGTACGAAAATCGACATTTATTTAACCGATTCGGTGTAAATAGACGAAAGCTGTTTGTGTTCTTTTAGAAGTTTATCAAAGGCTATTATATTGAAGCACTACTCTTCAAAATTTCACTAACAATTTTGCAGATTGAAATTTGTGCTTTAAATAACAAGTCCAAGTCTATAAACATCTTAAATATTTAATCTGCTTACCTCATTCTACTAAAATATCTAGTACTATTTTTACCATTAACAATCTAATTCACAAATTCATTCGATTCAATCTTATTCAAAATTTTCACAACCTGTTTTAAAAAGAATACCGACCTCAAACCCACTACAATCATCACCCAATCAAGCCGCCGCCTCTCGTCCGCGAGAGCCGCGCATAAAAAGCCCGCAACCTCCGATAGATCAATTTGTTGCGAAAGCACACGGCGGCGTGTCAATCGGCGGGCGTTCGCCCGCGAAACGGAACGTCCGCGGCTAACGAGCGCCGGGGACGTTAATGGGAGGAGGCTCGCGGAGAGCCTCAACGAGGCCGCGCGCCGCGATTATTATTGCACGATGAGCGCGGATAATGCGCCGAGGGAGAACCGGAAAATCGAATAATTCAATTGGACTTTCCCTGAAAGGTCCCGCGAGCGTACAGGGGAAGGCAAAAGTTTACGGGCTTTCGTGCACTCTTGGGCTGCTTCGGCAGAGCTGTTTCGTTTCTTATCGATTTGTTTTGTTTTGAAGGTGCGTTATCGTTTTTCAGATTTATGTAGGATACTTGTATACTTTTTATGAGTTTCAAGTTAGATACGCAAGAAAATACATTTAATATATTCGATGAGAGGTATTCATTTATTTCGAACCGACATATTATAGTAAATATTTTACTGTCTTCGCATAACTCGACAACTTTATGTTGCCGACACGCAAATGTGCTCGTGTCACTCCGAAGCTCGAGAATCGACTGTATTTACAAAGCCGTCGGTCGGAATCGCTCGCTCCAACGCGCTCCTCCATCGCCGCCTAATTGAACTTTTGCCGAGTACTGTATCCCCGGGGTCGGATACCTACTCCAGGCGAGCGGCGCGACTCTCGGAACGGGGCAAATTGAGATTAATTCGCAGCGGCTAGGCGTGGACTGCGGGGCCGAGGAGGCGCGGAGAAACGCGCCGATTTAGCACTTTCCCGGCCGCGGATTAATGACAATGAGCGCCCGCGGCCTTTTCGCGGCCGCGCGCCGATATCCGATCGATGCCCGCGCGTGTGATTCATCGGCGCGACCGAGGGCCTAATGGAGCCCCGAGAGAGAGAGAGAGAGAGACTCTCGGGGATGATTAGTTCGAGGCCGCTTTTCCGCCGTTTGTCGTCATTATAACTGTAATCGAGCAGCGAGGAAGTGGAATTGGCTCGTTGCAGCTGGAGCGCGCGCGGCTCCTTTCGATCCTACTTATGTCCCGGGAATGAATTTAGAGATCGCGAGAGAGGAGCTTTTTCATTTGGTTCGCGGTACTTTTTAAAGCCGACGAGTCGCGATGGGCTGGGATGCTGAGTCGCAAAACTACCGAGGGTTTTGATTGGAATAAGCAATTTTTTTTGGGTTATTGGAATAAGTTAGGGAAAAATCTGAATTTTTAAAAAATGTAAATACTTTAAATTTTCAGGATGCTTTACTGACAGCCTAGCATACATTTAAACACAAAGTAACTCAAATGATGGTTATTAGAAAGTATACTTTGTTTATTAAAAAATATTATAAAGGCATTATGATTTTGAGAAGAGTTTTCCCGTCACAATAAATATTTATTATGCAAAAATTAGAAAATAATTAGCATGAATATTAAATACAGTGTCGAACAAAGTTTTTAAAATGACTCGATTTCAAAGAAAATGATTCTTATTTAATCATAAATGCAGCTGAGAAGTTTATATCAAGGATTCTTTCGCGAACGACAGCTGCTTCAAACTCGACCAATTCCCGTCGACCCAACAAAAAAACTGTCGACGATTGCGCGACAGCCAAAGTGACATCACAATATGATCCGGAATCGTAGCAAAAAGCAGTCGGGCAGAAATCGAGGCCGCGCATCTGCGACAGGAAACCAGTAGTAAAACGACGCAATCGGCCTCTAATCAACGGCCGCGCGCGTTTACAAGCTACGAAAAGTGCCCGGTCGTTTGAAGCGGCGGCGCAGTTAGTGGAAAGTCGAGTTGAATCTAAATCGTGATGTGGTTTCGAGCGTCAGTCGGATAATCAAGGAGGCGTCCTTTCGAACGATAGTCGCGGGTCGATGCACTAAGCAGCTAACGAGTGGGAATCAAAAATTGCCGCGCGTTTTATGAGGCTTTGACGAGGGAGTTTCTGGAAATTGAACTTGGGGCTTTTAATAGGATTGGAAAATGTCGGGAATTTTTTTTATTCACGCCGGATTACGGTTTTGGGTTTTAGCTTATTTGGCGGTAATGCTATAATAATAAGTTTTGTATCAAAACGTTCTTAATAGTTGAAGAATTCCAATTGTAAGAATATTGCTTTAAATTGTGCCTTATTTATCAAGTTTACAAGATACTTTCGAGTGCAGAAGCAGAGATAAATTTTAAGCGTTTTCGAATTTGCCTTCTAAGCAAGTTGTTGGCAAAATAATCCCTTCTTATCAGTGTATTGAAAGGCGTGTCATTAATATATTTCGAAAAGAAATTCTTTCATTACACAAGTAAAAGAGTGACTATTGGAAAGTCCGGTTATATACAAAACCGATACAAAAGCCGAGCCTCCCCAAAAAATGCCCGTTTTATATTAGAGCAATAAAGATTAATAACGACGTTTTCCAATATTGCCAAGCGACGAAAGTACCATTAATGCAGCCGCGAAATACTAATTTAGATAAAAAAATGGAGATAAATGAATGAAATAAGCGCGAGTTAAGGTAATAGAGCAGTCAGAATCCAGGAAACCGATAAGCCCGAGCCGCGGAGACGAATTTTTGCGCTCCCGCCGAGAGCTCGGCGCGAGAAGGCAAAATTGAGCGTTTAGGAATATTATGTACTTTTACTTTCCATTTGCGCAAGTTAAGCACTGTGTCGTACGATAAATAAAGATATTTTCGCACCGCAAGAGGGAGAAGTGCGGCCAGAGAAAGTGGATTGATATGTGAAAGATAGTTGTAAAAGTATATCTTATATTATCGGCAAATCTCGTGAGTTATGTTCCATTATTAAGAAACAATACGACATTATAATTCAAATAGGCTAAAATTATTTATAAATCACAATGTTTTGGTTTCGCGGATTTATTATGTGGTAGTTTTGACAAATTATGCAGATTACCGAACGAACATTATCCCACTGTAGTTATTTTCCTTTTTTATAATCTGTTATTTAGAAATGCCATTATACGATACAACACTGCACACAACAGATCAATTTTAAGTCCTTAAAAACTAATATTATAAGCATTGCAGAAAGACCATTCACGAATACCGTTTCAAGCTGTTTAACCAAATTACGATCATTACAGAATATTTGTACCGTTTTTTTCAATACCTCCCTTTGTTCCAATTAACCTCTAATTTAATTCGTACCCTTAATTTTCACTCAAGTTAGTTTTCTGAGGAAAACAATGAAGCCCCCCTCCCCCTCCCCCTTCCCTTTACGCTGCATCACTAAAAAATCTAAAAAAAATGAAGAACACGCATTTCCAAGGAACTCGTCGAAGTGCACATGCGCCGCACCGCGTCCCGCCCTCTCACGTGCATTCGCTCGGCGCGCGCTCGCCTTTATTAATCCCAATAATCGATTTAGCGCGGAGAGCTTATCGGCGATCGCGGCTCTTTTGTGTTTCGCGGCAAGCGCTGACAGGTGGCGAGAGTCGGTGTACTACTCGGCGCCCGCGCCGTTATGCAGCCAGGTTGTACGTTCAGGTTGGACGAGGGGTTCCTTTTTGCGACTCGCTCTCGACGCGCTTTCATTGGCTCGGTTTTTCGGCTGCGCGATGTGGAGGCTTAGGACGTTGATGATGAATGGCTTCGGTTGTGTAATTGTGTACTTTCGTTTTGTAAATTGAGTATTGTTAATGGAATTGAATGATGCTGGTTATCTGTTCTATACATTTGTAATTTAATACGGGTGTGTATTTACTCTGGAGGTCTGGGTAAAAAATACTTTTTTAGAGCTTTTGCTTTCGTTGAATTTAAAAGCCCATCAGTCTTATTGTTAACATATCGGCTCGTTAAATTAAGCGGTAGCATTATTGTTTTATCATTGTAATTGTTATTCATCATTTTCTTAAATATTGAATTAAATATACTATCGATTTAGTTTATCATCGCGTACTCTATTTTCTAACTTTAACAAATAAATACACGTCAATCATACAACAATTCAGCAGTACAACCTACTTCTTAATTCGAAAACACACCCGAAGAAAGTATCAAGAGGAAAAACTAACGTACACCAAACGTTAATACGAGATTCAAGCAACTCCTCATAAAAAAAATAACTCCTCGTAACAGTATCCGGGCTCATGCGCCAGGACTAACAGTACACGCCGGCTCGTCAATAATACGTATTATTATAAATCCATTATCATCGAATAACGCTCGATAAAAATCACTTGCGTCGCTTCCCTCGCCGCCTGATTAAAGTGGAACGCGCGTCGCTCTCCTCCGAGAATGCGGCGGCGCTCGGGGCGTCTTTCCTTTTTCCTCCTCGCGCGACTTTTTGCCGTGTCGTTTTCTCTCTCTCTCTCCCGTCACGATTGCAAATTAATTTATCGCATTGTGGAAAGAAGAGAGGAGAGGCTCCTCGCGCGATGACGCAACGCGCCGCACGTTCCGTGTGTGTTGTCTCTCGTATCGTAAAAGCGATTTATAGAGATATGGAGGAGGTGGGCTCGGGACTCGGATGCTCAGATGTGGGGTTTGTAATTGGCCGAGTGCGGTTTAACCTGCCGCGGATGGTTACTTGGGAAATAGCGGTCTTGCGATATTAAACGCCGAGCCGTTTCAGTTTTTGCCGATTGAAAAAAATCAATGGGAATTGGTTTTTTGCGAATGCCTTGAATTGTAAACTGCAGGCTTGTGTTTGTTTGGTCTGACTGAATGTGATTGGAAAAAGAAACGTATTTTGACAAAAAAAATCAAATTCTTTGTGTTCTTAAAACGTGAAACTGAAAATTAAGAAATTTAATATAATTGACATTAACGTCATTCTTCGCATCCAGGTAGTTACATTTTCACACCTTTTCACATTCGTCAGAAACATTTTTTATCAATGCTCCCGACAATAAAACAGCTCCTTTTTTTCCATCTCAAAAAATCCATAAATTTCCCGCGCCGTAAAAGTTCGGTTTTATAGATTTGGCCCAGTTGTCCACTTAAAAAATTCTATTTTAAAAAAGCGCAGCCCTATATTTAACCACCGCAGCACTCCTCCACTCACCGAAAAACTGCACTCCGTCCTCGTTCTCTTAGCCGGCGCGGCAGAACCGATGTCGTCACCAGTTCGCCGGCAAACCAACAAATCACTCGTCCTAATAACACCCCTCTCAGAGTCGATCCCTCGCAAACAAACCTCGCTCCTCCTCGAAAAAAGTGCCCAGAAAAAAACCAGAAAAGAGCCCAGAACCACACCGTCCGATCACTTTCTATAGCTTTTGTTCTCGAGAGCGAAGCACACACACACGCACAGAGAGAGAGAGAGACAGACAGACAGACGCACAGGCGACACTTTCCCGATCGCAAAAAATCGCTCTCGGGGAGCCTACGCGTGAAAGCGCGCCGCGCGAACAATTAGACACATTGTCGTAACGACCCACTTCGGGGATTGCCTGGTGGAGGTGCTGCGCGGCCCGCGAGAACCGCGCGAGTGACAGTGCTCGCTAGGTTTTAGTGTGGGATAGGCCCGAGGAGATCTCTAACGGTATATCCGATATATTCATGGGTGGCTCTTGGAGAGAGAAAGAGAGAGAGAGAGAGAGAGAGAGCGCATTGCACACCGAGTGCCGTTCAACAGCTGATCCGTTGCGTTTCGGACGAGCAGAGGAAGATGCGTTTCCGAGACGTTTCTTTTAGAATGCGTGGCTCGGGTGGTTTGGTTAGCCCCTTTTTTCGGTGTTTTCGATCCGTTTATTTTTTTTTTGCCAGATGACGGTTTTGGTTTGAGTTCGATAATTATGTGGTGCCTTACTTAAAGAAATTATGAGCTTTCTTTGATTCTTCGAGAATTTATTATGATAAATTATGTTTGGCAATTGAAGGTTATTTATATCCGCTTTTGCGAGTTATTTTTAAGAAAATATATATTTTCCTTAATTTATATTTTGAATTTACAGTTCATAATAATACGATTATGAATTGTATGAGATTTCTTAAGTAGTTCATAAATCATTATATACTGCAACACATGAACACATAATTTACAAAATTACGTATTGAGCGATCACGCTTTTTGGAAGTTTATTTTCACTCAACATTTTGAGGATACTGCCAGTCGCTTTCCTCAAATGAACATTAATCTTTTTCCGTTTTAAAAGAATATTATTTTCTAAAATTCAAAATAACACCTCAACTTCAACTCTAGTATATTTTTCTTATTCAAGAATAACCAATTTTTCGTTACAAAAGACGCGCAAGACTCATCTCGGAAATATTCTTTTCGAGGAGGCAGGCAAAAAAGGCGATCGGCTCCGCCGATTTTTCTAGCGATCACAAAGAAAGATGCGCCGCACTCCAATTTTCTCGCTTTACAACCTGCGGCTACAAAGCGAAAAAAAAAGAGCGCCTCCTCCTCTCCCTGCACTCGTAGCCCCATAAACCAAAAAGATCGGCGTTACGGCGGCGCGTCAATAAAGCCTGACTCCGCGGACCATTTACGGAAGTGGCCTTTCAAAACAGCTCGCGCGCGGCTCCCTTTGCCGATCCGGCTTATCGATCGCGATCGATCTCGGCCGATAGCCCTCGTTAAATTCGGCGATCGACGATTTATGAAATATTTAGGTTGCCTTAATAATTGGTTACCAGCTCTTTACTCGGAAACGACTTGTCGCCAAGCGGTTCCCCGATGAAAAATCAATATCGAGCTGGAAACCGGTAATTACCGGCGCGATCGCCGCAGCGGCCTCGAATTACGAAATCGCATTAACACCTGCCCTTTTCCCGCGGCTATCGATCCGCTAAGGCTTTCCACGATAAATCTCGTGGCGAAATTCGAAAACGCGGATTACCGACGACAAATCGATCCCCTAAATCACCGTCCGAAAACGCCGAAACCTTTGGGGACGAGGCTCTCTCGGCGGCTAGAGGCGCTCGTGACATAAGCAAGAAAAAGCGAGGCGCGCGCGATTGGAATTCCCGGGCGCGTATCTCGTTACAATAGAGCCGGGGGAACCGTTAGCCTGCGCCCGGTGACATAAACGACACGTAACAGTCGCGTAACAGCGTCCAGCTATTAAGTGACACGCGCGGCCACGTGGGCGGCGCTCCTTAAGCATTGATTAACGAGCGTCAAGATCGCCACCGACGGAGGAGATGGAATATTATACGAGGATGACCGTTATGGCCGAGCGGTTATTTTCGGAGGCTCTCGAACAATGAGGCTCGCGGAATGTCGCGGAGAGGTATTTTTGGTTCGAACGGAGGAGAGTTCGCTGGACCCGAGGCGATTCTCGATCGACGCGTTATTGGATTAGAGCGTCGTTGAGTAATTGGCGCTAAGATTGGTAATTTGGGGTTTTCGTGGCGTAAGCTAATTAACATTATACATCGTTTATTAATTTAGATCGGAATGTAGCGATTGCCGGTAAAGGTTTGTTACATGGGATATTACAGATGAAGTATAATATAATAGCTCATTTGGATTTATTTCTTTTATTTTTAAAATTTTGAAAGGCTTGGCGAATGGAGAATACACGTATGCAGTTTCCAAGCAAAGGTACAGTTTGTTCCTTGGGCTGGTCGGAGGGCCGCTTATTTACGAATACATCTTCTAAAAAAGTCCAATTTAAATAAGCGGCGATATTTCCTGTTTTTCCCCGCTAAGCAAACAATAGAAGTGCTCAGCTTCGGAAAAATGAGAATAACCGCATGAGCATAGCAAACTCGTTCGCGACGAGAGCTCTTTGCCGAGAGAAAAAGTCCTAGTTCCTCCTGGAAGTCCCCAAGGAGGGCAAAACCCTCTTTACGATCCTGGGCTTTTTTCGTCACGCGTCCGTGTCGCGCGCTGCTTGTATATCTAATTACTGTGGAATGCTTTGTGCACACACAGGTTGCCGCGCGGCTTTAACGACCAACTGCTCGCGCAAGAAAAGAAGCGGGAGGCTGCTGCTCTCTCTCTCTCTCTCTCTCTCTCTCTTTCTCTCCGCTGCTCTGCCTTTTTGCGGGCTGCTTCGGATTGAGCTGTTTGAAGTAGGCGCTTTTCCAAGTTTTCGGAGGCAGTTGAGAAATTTTAAGAGATATATGAAAATGATTTTGGTCGGTTAAATAATAGGACTTTCATTCGCTGTCTACCGTAATTGGTGAATTCACTGATATATCGTGGTGCATTAAAATACTGCGCATTGCAGGCAAATGGTGGGCGAATGATTTATTTTTGTTTTGAAACTGTTTTTTAATCTTCTGTTACAACCGTCACAATATCGTAGGTCTGAAATACGGTACCACTATGACCTTCCGACATTCCATTTCATCTCGTTGTTTTGTGACATAATCGCTTCGTACTGGTGACTCACGTTTCACGTTTTACCAATGTCATTGTTGTGAGAAAACTCATTTGACTATAGACATTTTTCAATTAACGAACCAGTATTCTAATAACAACGAAACGTACTTCTTAATTCATAAATACATTTTAATATGTGCCTCTACTTTATTCTAAATATGTTCATCACTCTACTAAAATTCTCTTGCAAAAGTTAAAAGTATAAATTAAAAAATAATTTGAAAAACTAAATTTCACTCTAAAATTGAAAAAAACTTCGGAATCTATCTACTAAAAATTCTTTATAAGTAAAAAGAACTTCACCCAACAATCCCTCACCAGCAAGTACCGCGAAAAAACTACTTTCGATGCATTACCTCAGCACTAAACATCCCCCTCTAACGAACAAACTCGCTTACTACAAAAGCGCGAAAAACTCCCACCTTAACGAGCCCAACGGCTTCCTGTCGTTCGAATTAATTCGCCATAATTCCGCGGCGTCGTTATCCGTGCTGCGACCCCGATTCCCCGGGCGGGCGTCGCTGACCTCTGCGCGGCGCGTAAATCGATGCTAACCGATTAGCAGTGCAGCGGCCGCGAGACCGCAGAGAGAGCGATGATGCAGTCGCCGCGAGGCTGCCTCGCTCGTCGGACCGATGCGGACGGCCGATCTGCAGCTTGCGGCCCGAGATGAGTTTTGGGCCTCGTTTTTTCGAGGCGGAGAGCCTCCTTATCTGAGACTTTCTACGAAAACGTGCGTTTAACGCAGGACGGGCTTTTTGTTCAGACCGCTGGGGGAGGTTAATTGTTATGGTTTTGAATTTTTTTTTTTCTTGGTTGACAGAGCCAGTTATGTTAATCTGGAGTATATAAATAAATTCATAATCCGTTACAACTTGTAAAGAATTTCACTGCTCAAATCAGTCCTACAATAAACTACGCAACCGAAAAGACGATTCTCTTCCTAATTTTCCAATTATCTGAAATCATCGAAATAAATCAAAACGGACACTCACCTCTCTCGCCTGATCCTCGATGCTCCTAAGTACTGACAAGTTGCGGATCGTGGCGCGGCGGGACTCGAACGACGACTCGAGCCTCGTCGCCGCGTTGCCGACCTCCTCGACGAGACTTCTCGCGCGATCCAGCGACAACCTAAAAGCAAGAGAGTCGCTCGGCTTTAGCGCGCATAAATTCGCGGACGGGAGTCTCACTTTTGACGAGCAAGGCACGGGACAATAAAGGCACGAGGCTGCAAGCGTGAGAGTCGCTGGCATTTCTCTCGGTCTTTCGCCAATTTCTCCCGGTGCTAAGTGTCGCTGATGAGCCGTGTGAAAAGCGCGTTTCTTGCGTTTCAGCGATTTGTTAGCGGGGTATTATTTGTCCGGAATTCGCGAAGATTGATGAAAAGTGATTCGAAACCTTTTTTTATTGAATTTCGTCTTGACGAGGTGCAAGGGAAGCTAAACAAATTTGAAGAAATTGTGGAATTTAAACAAATTTTCGTTTTATTTTATGTACGTAAATTCTACGTTAAACCGTGCAAAAAAATTAGTTTAAAAACTTAATTTTTTACTAGATATAAATGTTTTACAAAGTAAAAAAAAAAGAAACGTTAAGAAAAATGCGGTTAAAATGATTATAAAAAGTAACAATGGAGAGCGTTATTCCCATTAAGTAGAATATGCATGCTATCGTAAGACAATCTTGTTCTCCACGTACGTATTTGCAAGTACATTAACTCAGTTCATTGTCCCCACTGTAAAGCAAAAAAGGAAATTACCGATATTGCAGGTGTCTACATAAACTTTTCTGCAGCAATTCACTCGAAAAAAACTGGATTGTGTAGAAGAAAATAAATTAACAATGAGGTCGCCCTTGCTCGTCAAATGTGTGAAAAACGAGGTTGATTTAATAATAATATACTTATACGATAAAAAGTTGATGGATAATAGGTGGATAAAAACGGCGTAGTAACGATATTCAGCTTTAATTTTTTATTAAAACCACTAGTATGTAATACACTGAAAAAAATAATGTAGGAAAATCTACTATAAATTCCTTGAAATATGAAAAAAGCGCCACAAATCTTGGAAGAATTACAATGTTTATTCTAAAATTTTCCATAATAATGGTAATTTTTAGAATAAAAATTGTAACTTTTCCAAAAAGTATGGCACTTTCTTCATATTCCTGTTCTCCACCTCCGAGAATTCACAGTAAATTGTCCAACCTATTTTTCTCCAGTTTCTAAGTGTTCGAAAAGCCATCCACCCCGATCGAAAAGCGCCCTTACCTGACGTGCTCGACGTTCGCCAGGGGCGCGGCCCTCTCCTCGAGGGCGGCCATGACGTCCTCGGCGTCCCGGGCGGTCCTCCTGAGCGTGGGGTCGGTGAGCAGCCGATTCAAGGGCGTGAGGCTGCCCGACAGGCTGGTGCACTCCTTCAGCTCGGACATCTCGAGGGCGAGCCTGCGCCCGGCCGCCTGCCACTCGGTCATCACGCTGTCGTACTCCTGCCGCAGGCAAACAGAGAGAGAGGTGCATTGTACGGGAAGCGCGAGTTGAACGAGAGTTCAAGATCAAGGCTGACCGCGAGAGAGAGAGAGAGAGAAGGAGCGACGAGTTGCGCAACGAGCTGTGCAGGCGCGCTCGCCTTTTGCGTAATCGGGAGCGAGCGATTCTTTCGGCTTTTTTCGACGGCTTGCTTTTACGAATTTTTGCTTGCTTTTTGATGATACACTTGCATGCGAAATACTTTTTTTAGGGACTAATTAGCTTTTATTTTGGGTAAGAATTTAAAAAATACTTTAGGGAAATATGATTTCTGTCGGAAATGACATTGGAGCACCGGTATATTTACTTACAAATGATACCGTTTCAACTATTCAAACTGTATGTAGTGTTCCAAATTAGCAAGAAAATTCATAGCCCAAAGTGAATGTTAAATAAGATAAGATAAAGAACACTTGTCAGACTAATTAGTTTTTTTTTTTTTTATTAAAAGTAATTAGTTTTGTCTTGTTCTACCGAACTTATACTTTATTTATTTATTATAACCGAAAAACAACTAATAAATTATCAGAAATAAATTCTTTCTTGTCCAAAAATTTGCCCCATCGGTTGGGTTCGGTGCGATCTCGCAAAAAACCGGAAAAAAAAATAAAAAAAAAATTGCATCGGCCGGGAATCGAACCCGGGCCGCCCGCGTGGCAGGCGAGCATTCTACCACTGAACCACCGATGCTGTTGAAAGCGATTTCTCTCCTTTCCCTGAAGTTGGCTCCGTGCCATAACTGGCCTCATTTCACGGCTAACTTTCTACCAGCTACCATAAAGTGAAGCAAGAAGTTAATCTAAGCTCGTAAATAGTTTAGGCTCGCCGTTTGATTATGACCAAATGAGTAGCTCCACCTGGTTTTTAGAGAATCAGTGATTATTTCTAATTAATTGTAGAGTAAGTCATCATCTGCTGTCATCATCGCACACTAAATTACTGATAATGACAACCTTGACAATTTCGAAATATACTTTCATTTCAATACCCAATCTAGAAAAAAACATCCCGTCGTTAGTCGATGTCGCCTTGATTAATAACCCGAGCTGAATTTTGTAATAAACGCGACAAATCGGTATTGCGCAAGACCCACCAAACTCGGCATTAGATAATCGAATTAAAACGAAATAACTCGCGACTTCTTTTCGCGACTGGTGCAACGTGGGGGGGTCAGGCCTAATTAGCGGCCCCGATAAGCCGCAATCAAATTAGAAAGTAAAACGCCTCTCCCGCAGTAAAAGCGATAATGACGATGCGTGGCGCACCACACGAACGCGCGCGCAAGTCGTAAATCAAAGCAAACGCCCGAAGAGAGCCTCGCTCAAAAATATTGATATGGGAAGCAGTTGCGAGATTCCTCGGATGGCTGAATCCGGGGCAAGTTCGGGAGATTCATTAGCACCTTGTTTTCTAATTGGCGGCTGGGAATGCCGCGGAATTCGACGCGGTGGAGGTTTAAGTTGTCGCTGATTCTCGGCTGTGTGACCTTGTTTAACGCGGATAGATGATTGTTATTAATGCTTGGGTTATTACGTGAGAAAAGGTTAAGCGAGTATTCAGCATAAATTAATTGTGCCGAGGGTATTGATAATTATAAGAGAAGTGCATTAATCTTTGACTAACTGTATATTCGGATGATGAATACGTTTTATTAATAAGAAATATTGAACGATTATGATCGGGTAAAATTAATGATTTTTTACTTTACTTTCAATGTACGGATAATTAATTTGTGAATAAACGAGTAACTAATTGAAATTTGTGTCTGCCGAAAATCCAAACGCATTCAGAGAACAACCAACTAGATAGACATTGTCAGCGCTTCGCCGACTGATGAGTTTGCTTGTTGCACATCTTTGAAAGTCTCCAAAATTTTGGACAGGGAAAATGAGGTCCATTGTTTGTTCGACGCATTCACGTAATTGAACATTCAGAGACTGGAATTTTGCAGGAATAGTGATTTTGAGCAAGTAACGACTTTTGCTATCTGAAATGGATTCGATGCAAAAATCGGGAAAAAAGGGAAAGTGAGGGCTTTCTGATAAAACCAAAGTATTGGTTCGGTGAAACTCATAAGATTATATAAAGGTATTACATTACAAAAGATAAACTTATAAAAATGAGAAAAAAAAACACTCGATATCCCTTCTGGACCAGAATTTAAATTCGAAAGTTCCAAATAACGTTATCGCATCGAATCGCAGCAAAAATTGGATATCACCCGTTGAAAACTGCCGAAATCACGCAACAGACACTGCGTCCGACCTTCCCTTTGCGCGTAACGAGTGTAATAATAAACGACTATCGGTATGCAAACGATCCAACTGCGAGAAAAAAGTTGAGAAACAGTAGCTTTCGAAATAATGAATAATTCAATGAATTCTCGGCCACTGGGAAAAGAACAAAAAAAAAATGGTAATCATAAACGAGAATCGAGAGTGAGTACGTCGTGCTCGACTTTTCAGCTAATGATGTGTTTTACGAGGCTGGGACTTCCTAGTTCCAACGATATCTATGCTAATTAGCACCTTGAACTTCGCGCCTGCGAAAGAATGCAGCGAGTTTAATGGAATTTAATGCGCGAATGAATCATGACTGTCATTGATAGAAAATAGGTACAAAGTCAAAAACTACCCGAAGGCTTTTTGGAATTCCAAAAGCACTTCAACTCGTCCATTTTCGAATTTAAAAAAATGCAAAATACCGCAACGGAGAAACATTTCCGTAAATCAATTCTAAATCCCACAAGAACATCCGTTTTCTTCGAAACCGTAAGCCTTCGACAATATTCGACAGACGAAAGTTCACGGGCAAGGTCGGCTCGTTCAACTCGCTTTCTTCGAAGAGGCGCGGGGCGGGCGGCGATTGGCTTCGCCGTCGATCTCCGGAGAGGGAAGAGACCTAAATGGCAGTCATTTCGGCGAGAGGCCTCTCCGAATCTGTCACACGGCCGACTCAGCCATCCGGAAAATGAAACCTGTCTCTCCACTGTCATTGTCGCCGCTTTCGTTCGAGCCTCGCCATTGATATCGTGGCGCAGGCGGCATTCGCATTCCTGCCTCTTCTTTCTCCGCGTCGCCGATCGTTCTTGCGTCGATTCGAAAGCTCGCCGACTGCGTCATTGTTGCTGTTGCGACTCGTCGCGGGTTTTGTATCTCGTCTTTTTTTTTTTTTTTTTTCTTCGGGGCCGATCGATGCCACGCTCAATTTGACGATTGGCTTTTTGCGAGTCGTTTTTCGGCGGGGATCGGACTCCGGGGCCTTTTGTTTTAGGGCGGCGGAAGGTGAAAGTTTGTACGTGTGTGATATTGAAAATGAAAGTTTAAGCGGGAGCGTTATTATTTTTGATAAACGTGAAGTAAAAAAATAGTAGTTTCTTACGCCACAACAATTTCTTTCGTCGCGACTCGGAAACGGCAGGAAACTCGTATTAAATTCCTCAAGCACCGCCTTAATGAATGCAAGAAACTAAAGAGTCAAAGGAAATTGAATGTTCATCCGCGATTAGCTCAAAAGCAACAGTCTCCTCGGCGGTAACGACTCCGTACAACTATCCGCAGTATTACGAGCAAAAACTCGAGTTCCTCCTAACTAGGGTACATATACTATTCTTTAGACCGTGAAGTTCCAATTTCCGATTAGACACCCTCGCACGCCCGCCGGCAATTGGCACCGATTTCACAACCTCGCTGCACCGCTCTCGCTTTCTTATTGCACTTAGAAAAAATATTTGCATAGCTGCAGCGTACGAAGAGTAAACAATTTTTTTTGGAAATTTAAAAAATTCGAGAAAGGACGCGCCGCGTCGCCTTCTCGCGAGCTTCCACGATACTCTTGAAACAAATACAAAAACTGCGATCTATGCAAATACACGAAGCGCGCTCCTCCTCTCGAAAAAGAAAAAAAAAAAAATCTGCTTGCACGCGTCCATTAGAGAGTGCGCGCGTTCAGCGATTTCGTATACTTATTACATGCCCGCGCAGTTCGCCGTATGGAATCATCCGCGAGTATGCATAAAAGCGAGTTTACCTTGTAATAGGCGACGCAGAGCTCGTGGTTGTAATCCGTCGTTCGCCTGGGGATGTGTTTCTCCAGCGTGCTCTCGTCCACGCTGACGATCTGTAATCAGAAAGCGGACACGACGATAAGTCTCTCTCTCTCTCTGCGAGAGCCGCTCTTTTTTTTCGCCGGCTTCTACATATACAGCTGATTCCGCGCAAAAGACACCTGTTGTTTAGCTGTGGGAACGACTCGGCTTACTTCCGATGTCGAGGCTGCGGCTGGATGTGTTGCATTAACTCGCGAGGAAGAGGTTGCTCGATTACGCTGCGAGTTTTGCTGCATTCTCAGATTGATTCAGTTTGCTTATATTCGTTTTTTTAATACGCGCGAATTCAAAGTATTTAAATGAGCATTTTTTTTCTCTACGGCGACTAAATTCAAACGCTTAACGCGGAACAATTTCACCGATTACCGCCGTAAATTTAATTACCATCGACAAAAGCCGCTTCAGTACACCGCCGAAAAAAAAACTCCACCGCCCGTCAATCATCGATCCCCAAAGAAATACCGTCAATATCCTCCAAAAGAAAGCCCGAATACCAATAACCGGGCAAAGAAAACGTCGGCTTTCCCAGACTGGCATTCCCCTCCGCTCCGTCCTACCCTCGCTCCTCGTTATTATCCTCGATAAGCGCGCGAAATATGCAACAAAACGCGAGCCCGAGTAAAAAGCAACGACTCGAGAGAGAGAGAGAGAGAGGCTACTTATAAAGCGGAGTCGTAAAAAGCGTAAAAGGGGTTGTGCGCGCCGGGCAGATCGAATTGAATCGCCGTACTTTATGGGGATACTTGCGCCGCGACGACAACAAAGCCGGACCTTTTTGTCGCAAGGACGAGCGCCGCCGCCGCCGCTGCGCGAACGAAACGAGAGAGAGAGACTCGATATCATTGTCGCCCGGAATTATATTGGACGGGTTTTTTTTTTCGAGAGCGGAGGGCTAGAATTGAGAGGTTCGCCAAGCGGAATTGCGAGGCTGATTAGGTGGGTTAAATATTTTATTGTACGGGAGTTTATTGGGATCGCTTGGATGGTAAGGAGGTAATTAAGTTCTATAGGACGGGATGCCTAGTTTCAGGCTTCTTCTTCGTTTCAAGGTATTTCTTTTTTTTTTCTTTTTATTCCAAGTTGTTTCGAGTATTTAGTACGCAAATTAAATGGTTAAAATATGGAATTAAATTGCCGAGTTTATAATTAGACCCTTTTTTAGTCGATTGTTGTTTTTTCAAATGTCAAATGTAACAAGTTTTATGCATTAATTTACTTCCTGCGTTAGATATCATTAGCGCCGTTTAAAAAAGTTTTAAATTATGCTGTACATTACCGTCTTAAATTCCATTAACCTCTGACGTTTGACAAAAACGTCAGCGAAACGGGCGGAATTCTCCGAATCTATGCCACTTGAAAGAGTATAAATATTAACGAGAAAAAGTGATTCCGCGAAGGATTTTAAAAAATATTGATTTTAATAAGCAGTTCTGCAAGACGTAAAACGATTTCTAGACCACTCCGCGTTGGGGCACCGTCACTAATTGAGACATCTACCCTATAGTTAGCTAAATGAGGACTCCGAGACTCACCTTGAGGTGGCTGCGCGTAAAGAGATCGGCCGTCCTGCCTTCCGGTGCAGTTTGCAGAAGGTACGCCTGAGGTACTTTGACTTTGCCCTGGAAAAAATGCATTTCGACGTAATAAGCAACCTGCGTTTTAAAACTTGGAGGATGCTGCTTAAAAAAAAAAAAAAAAAAAAGAGTGAAGGCGATTTGAATACTTCTGTCAGCCAGTATTTACTGGTGAGATAGAAGTATTGAGAAAGAATATATTTTATTCGAGTGAACGTGATCCGAGGTAAAAATAATTTATTCTATGCACAATTGATTTTGAGCAATTTTCTTATTCGTCACGCTTGAGCACCCATGTATATAAAATAAATATTCTCGATAGACTTCTTTGGGTTTCAATGCCGGTATAATATCGAGTCTTATAACATATTATTAACGTTTTACAAACAATCTTTGTTTATGTAATCGGTCGGAGAGATTTAAGAGCAGCGCTTGGCAATATTTTATAAATCTCTCGATATTACTATATTCAAATTGTTCCCATGCATTATTAAACGAGCACTGATACGAGAGATAATTTGTCATTTTGCAAACAGCATTTATTATACAGCTGCATATAATTTTACTTTGCAATAAAGTTTTGCTGTAACATCGTAATAACAATTATTTTCAATAATGGAGCAGACTATTAAAGCGTTGTATAAGTCACTCGATGCACACCTCAGATAATATCGTTTAAAGACACTACAAAACTTTTGATCAATTTATTTAGCAATAACTATATTTACGAGCACACTTACTTTTAGAAGATTAAGAGCCCGATCCAGAGTCTCCAGTTCCTCCTTTGAATTAGCCTTCACGAGAAGCGCGAATCCATCTTGGGTAGAGTCGACGCTGCAACAAAAAAGAACGCCTTATCAATTACAACAATTCCATTTCGAATTCTCAACTTAAAACGACATTATATTCTATTATTCCAATAGAACATTCAATCTCTCGCCCAATTAACCCATCCGGCGAAATCAATCTCCCCCTTCGAGAGCGTCGACAAAAAAAAAAAAAAAAAAAAAAATCCCGCGTCCTTTCTCCCGTCAGCCGGCAGCAGCAGGCACACCTGAAAGGTCTCGCGGCGTCCGCGGAGCGGGGCGCATAAAGCGATCCGAGGAGCGTACACGCCTCTCTGCGGCGGGGGCTCGCGGCCACGGTTGATATTATAATGATAAAGGCGCGTTTCTGAAGCGCTCTGCGGAAGTAGTCGATCGAACGCCGGGTCGTTTAAATTTCTCCGCCTCGAGAGGAAACGGCGATGCGTCGCGGAGCGCGTGCCGCGCTGCGTGTATTAACGAGCCGCGATTCGCTCGGTTTAACCGACACTTTCCCACGTTTTCGGAGGAGCTGCCTGGGTGCTTAGGGTGGACGTTAAACGTTCGTTGCGAAATCGTTTATTTTCGCTGTTAAAAATTGCACTGCGATATTTCATCAACTGTAAAAGATTGGTAAATCTAATTGCCGTGTAAGACAACTACTAAATGTTCAGTTCTCCTATACTAGATTTCGTAAATCACCGATTGAAAGATCAATCTTCATTTGTTAACCACTCGA
Organism: Ormyrus pomaceus; assembly: GCA_900474385.1. NCBI lineage: Eukaryota > Metazoa > Arthropoda > Insecta > Hymenoptera > Ormyridae > Ormyrus > Ormyrus pomaceus. The sequence continues at coordinate 41,589 of UCOM01000223.1, forward strand.
TCCTCCAACGAAGAAAGAAAACAGCAATAACATTAACTCGTAATAGAAACATTTCCCGCAAATCCAGCCGCGCCGCTTAACGAGCGCATAATAATTCACCGCGACCACATTACCGATCAGTAAAAACGAAATCAAGACGGCACCGCGACATTTCATTTATATCCCATCGGCGTCGATCCCGTATCTCCGCCTCGATCTGGCATCGAGCCGACCATCCTCCCATCGAGATCCACTAATTGTGTAAGTTAATCCCGTGACGCAATCCAGATCGAGACGAGCGCGAGCACGCGAGAGGCAGACGCCGCCGCGGCGATCGTCGCCGAGATTAGGTTATTAGGAAAGTCTGCCGGGGTCTCTATCTATCTCCCTATGCGGGTGAGGAGTGCTGGCGAAAAAGTGCCGGGAAATAGAGCGCGGACGGTCTCTCGTCTTTCTTTACCCGCGTTATTTATCGGGCAGGACTGACGTCATTGTAATTTAGTGGAGTGGGTTCGATCGTCTGGCTGCGGGGGATTGAGACGCTGGCTGGGTTGAAGTAATTCATTGTCTCTCGGGGTTCTCGGTATCGCTTGCTTTTCTCGAGGCAATTAGAGGCTTAATTTTACAATTATTGCGGTCGCGTGCGGACGATTGGCGAGGTGGATTGCACTGCGGGGTACTTTGTCACCGTTTGATATTTTACAGTCCCTAAATCTCTTTGAGAACCGATACTCGCTGAACTACATCCCAGCCCCTCGAATCATCGTTTGCGCGGCGAGTGAAAATGCTTTAGCGCCTGGGAAATACTTTCCCGGAATAATTACCGGCACGCGCGCGACCTTAAATCTCCATGCGGTCTAAATTTGATTTATCCATATCAGGATATCGGCTCGCGCCTAATCTCCCGATCGAGCCGCCGCGTCGCATCCATCATGAGTCCGGATCCACCCACCGCGAGAGAGGTGAGGTCGAAAAGCAGAGAGGAAAAAGGCGCGGAAACGAGCTGCTGCCAGGGGGAAAAACGGTCCATATATCCTCGGCGGCTCTCCCGCGCGCCTCGCGAACTGGGGCACACACATATAACGAGAGACGCGTACCGATCATCTGCATCTGCCGCGCGCTCGCTTTCTCGAAAGGAATAAGTCAATTTTGCGAGAGAGAAAGAGAGAGAGAGAGAGACGGAGTGAGATGATTGGCTGCGTACGTGGAAAAGCGCGTGAGAACGGGACGGCGGGGGGGCCGAGTCGGGATGTCGACCGTGAAGGATTTCCTAAGCTGCTGACGAGTGCGTTTTCGTGTATATATACTTGCGCGCGCGCGCCTGTTTTGAAACGGAGATACGCCGGGAGAGATGTGAGTCACTTGTCCGCGGCTAACGAGGATGAAAGGAGATAGTTAGGTGTTTATGGAGATTCGAAAGTGTCCGAAGGTCATGGCGGATTTTTGCTCTCGCGAACGCGCGATTCGATTTGAGCTCGATTGTTGGAGGATTGATGGCATCTGCGCCGTTATTATTCAGCGCCGCGCTTTCAAGCTCTAAGAATATAAGGTCTAATTTACTTTCTTCAATTCAAGTGGTATATAACGTATACTTCGAGATCTTAGTTAGTACCTTTGATAGATTTGCAGTTGAGAATGATTTCTTTTTATATAAAATCTACTGAATGCCAAGGCCAGCTGAGCAAAAAATACCGGTTGTTTCGTGTATATGTATATTGTTTTATAGTTTTAACAACAATTAATTGCATAAATGCAGCGCACAAGTTAGGGGCAAGAACTCCTCATTAATATCGGACAGCCTTTGCAGACATCGCAAACTTCAGCCTGAATCCCAGACGAGACTTCCAGGGAAAAATGCTAAAAACCCACCACTAAACTTCTTCCCCCGGATGAAAAGAAAGCCCCTTCACGGAAAACCCTTTAAAAGCTGCAGACGTTCCGCAATTCCCCATAAAATGACCGCGACCGATACACATACGCACCTCCCATCTCTGCCCTTCGCGGGAGTCTTTAAAAGCGAAATTTACGCCCATCCGCGTTCCCCGAAAAAGTACCTCCGCGCTAGCCAACGACGAAAAAAAACCTCCAGACAAAAGAGAGAGAGAGAGAGTGGCTGTAGCGCCGCCTCGGCAGCAGCAGCAGCAGCGGCAACAGCGGCAGCTCCGGCAAAAAGGCCCGGAGAATCGCGGAATAATTGGCGCCGAGGCGCGCATACCTCTTTACGAGGCTAAACAATGAGACGCGCGAGTCCGCGGCGGCGCGCGGGGCCCAGAAGAACACTCGAAGGATGGAATATTGATGCGCGGTCATAACTCATGGGCGCGCAGCATGCATAAACGCGGTCAGGTGCACAACTGGATCATCGGGCGGCCTCTCCTCTCTGATTTTATCTCGCCGCGGCGGCGGATATCTTCCACGCACATAAACACACGAGACGCGCTTTGATGTACGGTGGTGCGCACGCGGACTCGCGAGAGAGAGAGAGAGGTTGCGAACCTGTCGCATTCCCCGAGCGAGCGCCGATATTAATGACCGCGCCTGAGATTTTCGAGCGTTTTTATTTATGGGAACCGGGGGAATCCGCGCGGCTCGCCGTGCTATTTATTTGTTTCGACGCGCGACGGGGGAAAGCCGCTTCGGGATTACGGGCGCGCTGAAAGTCGAAACTGAGCGGCGGCTTTTTGATTTAGGATGGACGCGCGACGGAGCTGCGAGGGGATTTGTAATTGAAAGTCGAGGAGGAAGCTGCCCTGAGGCGCCTGTCTGAAAGAGGATCTAAAAGGCGCACTGGGTGAAGAGGTCTAATGGAATCGATTAGAGCGTTCTTTTGCTACAGTTTTTTTTAAGTCGTTGCTTTCGGATTAGCGCGTTGTATTGAGATTTAGTGATTTCATTCATAACGACTGTTTGAACAAATTGCAGGTATTACTCGTTTTTAAAAGTTGGCCAAGTTTGAGCTTGAATAAAGTAGTTATTCTGAATCAATAAAAATAAATTTTAGAAACTGATAGAGTACAAAATGATCTGAAAACCGACGGTTACGAAGCTATTTATTTTACTTAGGCGTTCACTACAAAGAAGCAAAGGAAAGTTCTGCAAATCGGACACCCTTGGAGAGAAAGCTAAAATTTTAGTATTAGCTAGACTTTTACGTTATACAAAATTACACTTTTTTAAAAAGATATTTCACTTTAGTTAAATTCGTTAACGATTACACGTTTGGCGGATATTAAAATCAATCAAGTGGTTCAATTTCGACGCGAAAAAATTCTTCGCGAAAAGTGCATAAATCTCAATATCGGCGCATTCGACATAAGTCAAATTTCTCCTAGTTCGCATAACTAGAATCAGAAGCAATTGCTCTGCCCAGGCCTTTGCATGCAGGTTTTTCAAGATCATTAATCCGCCCGCAAGTACATCGACTGGAAAGCCTCAATTGAGCTCGAAACAATTTTGCTCGCCTATTAAAATGCGCCCCGGCGAGTCTCGAATGCTCCGAGGAAGAATAATGTAAGCCGTCGGATAAATAATTTGCATTTTCACTCGGGGATTTTTTTTTCGTCGTAATTCAAATGCAGGATCGTTTAAAAATCTGCAAAGACTTTTTCGATGTAAAAATGTTTTTTGACGATTTTATGAATGACAACTGGTAATTTTGAAATACAGTATATCTGATTATCAGTAATAGTATAAACAGTAACGCTCCATCGTAACGCTCTCGTAATATCCTAAGCAATTAAATACTTTTTCCGCCTCGCGTTAATTTCCGCCTTATAATCAACTATCAAACCATCTCGACCAACAAAGAGCGCCCCGCAGAAGGGAAAGAGCGCAGCTTGAAAAAAAAGAAAAATCCTTTTATGCACACCAGGAAAAGCAACGAGAAAGAAAGCGAAAAGGAGGGAGGAGGAGTTTTCATTCACAGTATCGGACCCGGAGGCTTTCGCGCTCGGAAACTCGTCCGTCATCTCGCTCTCCTCGCGCGACTACTGTAATTCCGAGCCGAGGGATTTGCATGACCGGGAAAAGGCTAATTAAGTTCCCGCGCGCGCGAGCCCGAGCCAATTAGCGAATCCGTTTCCTCGGCGGGACGTTTATCGGCGATATACTTTCGCCCCGGCTTTTATTGCCCGCCTATTCTGTCAGCGTTCGCTTTTCGCGCCTGATTGGACGTCGCGCGCGGATTGTTGGCCGTCGCAGTTTTTCGGTCTCTTGGCCGGTTGTTATGACGCGCGAGCGCGGCCTGGCGCACGGGAAGTACGTAAATTATGGGATGCGGAGAGGCTGCGGTCGGGAAATTAGAATGTTCTTGCGAGTTCGCTGATGGATTGCCGCGAGAGAGAGAGCTTTTTTTCGCCCCGGCAGGATATTGAATTAGCGACTGGACGACGGTTCGGGAGGTAAATCAAGGTTTAAGGTTTCTCTGGGTGTTCTGTGGGTGCTATTGGTGCGACTGCTTTCTAGTTGGGATTTCGAGTTTACGGGAAAATTAGAAAATTTCGGCCCGTTTTATTATTCCTCCACTGCCTTGTGTAAATTTACTTCATTAGACTTCATTCTGTCCTCCCTGCTTTTCAGACTCATCTCATATCGCTTATCGATTCTCGGCCTCCGGCGGTTTCTCAATCAAAGATTAAATTTCCAGCCGGGCGAAATAAAATCAGCTAAAATCCCGCTTTACTATATATCTGCGCGCCTCGCCTTCTTTTCCATCTCTCGGCATCGAATTAAAATTCATTAAGATCGCGCCGCGCGGCTGCCGAAGCGAGGACATAAATCGCCGTGGAAGTAACGAGGGGCCGTTTAAGTCGGGCGAATGTCATATTTTAAAGTGCGAGCGATTTCTCGTTACGCGCGAGGGGAGGGAGACGGGCTCGTAAAACGAGCGTATACCGGCATGGGACATGATTGCGCGTTTAGAGGAGTCCTAAGGTCTTTGAGCGCGCGCGCACTCGAAGCATCGCGAACGATTATCCGAGAGCGACGCGCTCCTCTCTCTCTCTCGGAGTGCTTTTCCGCTATTTGACGCGCGACGCGCGTTTGCCTAGGCGCGGGCTTTGTTCTTTACTTTCGAGGCGGCTCTCGTCGAGTATTTCCATTTTCGCTCGAGCGCCGAGTCCTGTACTCGGTGCGGTAAAGTGTGCGCGCGGTAACTTATTTTCAGCGAATTGAAAAAAGATCGTATAAATTGGACGTAAATCAAAGCCCGCTATAATTTTAACGCCTAAATTAGTTGCAATAAATTTAGCGAATGGTTTCGCTTAAAAATTTTACGCCCGAGTATGATGTAAACTGACTGTAACAGGATTATAATTAATTTTCTGCCTAGTTTATAGGCGCGTTACGTCATATTTTTTAGCGTAACGTAGACGGGATCGCCCTAAATACCCGCAGAGAATGTCTACTTCTCTCACGCTTTTTCTCTAATTGAACAAATTCCTTCGAGTTCGATACTTACGCCTCGCAATAATGTACAACAAAAAAAAAAAAACGACAACAAAGACCTCCACACACTCCTTTCCCTGTTCTCTTTATTACACAAACGTCGGGCGGCCGATTTGATCCGAAATATAAACACGACCGCGGCACTCGTTCTCCGAGTTGTCGTCGTAAACATGCAGGCCGACTCGCTCTCCGTCGCGATTTATACGTATCTGTACCTGCCGCGGACGCGTTGCGCGAATCTTTGAACGATGTCTCTATTAACGCTCGCGTTAAATCCATCGCTCTGGAATTTTGCAATCTCCCCCTCGCGGGTACGAGCGAACGAATGCTGAATTAATGGAGTTTTAATTTATTGACTATTTTAATTAGAAAATCAAGCGTATTTTCGAGCTGAACGGCAACGAGTTTTTTATGAAGTAGATCGCGCGGCGGGGAAAAATTCGAGAATCTTAATAATAACGCCGAGTGCAATTTACTTTTCAGATATTAATTTCGAAGATGCGGCTTTGTGCAATGTACAATTTAATACGTGCACGAGTGCTAACATATACACTTGCGCAACGTCCGCGCTAATTATCTCTCTTGAATTCGTCGGCTCTTCCTTGCGTGCCAACTTAATAAATTCTATTCTTTTCGAGGCTCCGCTTCAATTTCCTTCTCTTTCATTGGATCGCAGCAGTCTGTTCAAATTCCATCTTTGAAAAAGCCTCCCGCAGAAATGAAAACCCATCCCAATCAAGCGCGAGAAGGCAAAGCTCTTGGCGTTCTCTTTCTCTCTCTCTCTCTCTCTCTCTCGAAAAGGCAAAGAAAAGGAAGTCGAATCTGAGCGTTCTCATCTCTCCTAAACGGCGCATCCTCGGGAGCATCCTCGTCGTGCAGATGGGAAGAAGGAGCTGCCGCTGCTGCTGCCGCTGCAGCTCGGTGGCAGCGGAGGGGAAAGAGCATAAATATCCGTTACGAATGGGGGGCGAGAAAAGAAAGTCGCGCCTGGGAAAATGCTGGCGATCGCGGCGCGCCGAGTCGTGAGCCCGCGCGGCTGACCATAAACTCGCGCGATGAACGATACGGGTCGATACGGAGCCTCGAGAGTCGGCACGCGCGGCCACGGTCAAACTTCGGCCAGATAAGGATGTATAGAGATACGCGCGGGAGGGGGCTTCTATCTTCAACGTTTATATATCGCGACCCTTCCGGAGAGCGCGAGGAGCGCGGGATTAATTGGCGAATTGGTTTTCGGCGCGGAGTGGACGGTCGATTTGGGGGGGTGGAAGAGGCTCTTTGGCAAGGAGTTCGAGCTGCGAGTCGAGTTTCTAGCTTGAACTACTGCGATTATTTGATAAGCGACACGTTAGTCGTTAAAATTTGCATAGAAATTTATGCTTTGATTAAAACGGTTTATCTGCAGTTTATTAAGTTATAAATGCTCTTGGAGGAAATTACGATTCTGAGATATAAATGGGTCTTGCGTTACTTCATTTACTTCGCGGTGTGTGTTCTATCTCAAGGCTTAAGGGCGTGATTGCTTTATTTTGCTAATTAATTTACAACTCCATTAAAATTGTTTAAAAACAATTTGAAGCGATATTAGTGTACCCTCGGCGAAGCTCGCGAAGTTATTTCCTATCGTAAATAAATTGCGTTTCCTTCTCTATCCGTATGTGTATGTGCCGTCTTTCTATTTGCAACGGCTGCATAAGCAAGCTCGAAAGCGCAACAACACTTCAAAAGATTTTCTAGTACCTTAAACGGCTTAAAGTATTTTTATAATTGATAATTGCTCGCTGTAAATCTCACCATTGACATATAAAGGTGTAATTATATTTTTTTTTCTTCTAAAAATAATCTGCAAATTGCATCGCTTATCTACGTTTTTTCACATCCTACGAGTATTGAAGTATGAGAATTGCATTGTTCAAAAGATCAAAGAACTGATTTATGTTTCAATTAAACTTATTTATATACAAATAGTTTACAATTGTTTTAGGTACACAACGTAATAAAATTCTTTTCAGATATAAAGTATATCTTCAACGTAAACATTTATCTTTTCAACGGTCTACTTAATTAAAAAAATAAAAGAAGTCTAATTGCTGATTGGAATACAAGATATATGGAATTATTTTCTGCATTTAACTTTCATTAATTCCTTTTTTCCGCTTTAAGATGAAAAAATTAAGATAAACAACAGTAAATACTCATTTTATCAAAGAAGAGATTGTTAAATATTATTATTTAATTAAAACCTAATTCTCATTTCTATTAGCCAATTACTTAAAAAAAAAAAAAAAAAAAAATAACATCAAACTCTGCAGTTTACCCTGAAGAACATAAATTTTCTTATTTACAGGAACCGAAACCATCGTTATGTCACACAAAGCGGGAAGACGTAATAGGAATCCTCGGCAGTGTCAAGAACCGGCGTACAAAGCATATAATTTCCAATGACTGACATTTCTAGCCAAGCGGAAAGCAGCGAGCCCAGAGCGAACAAGTCGCGACACCTCTTCCCCGTGTCATTTAGCATTCAGAGCTCGTTTTTGTTTCCGTACGTAGAACTATGCGAGTCTAAAGCTGCGAGGAAGCGTTTGACAGACAACCGTGGAGTTAGCCATTTTTTTAGAATGGGAGGTAAAACTTATAAATAGCCGAGGCTATTGTGAATGTTCGAGGAATGGCAATGTCGACTTCGGTGTGGTCGGGACTAAAAGGTATTGTCGGGTGAATGAATCTCTTTTTTTTCTTTTCGAAATAAAACATTCCGATCTAAATTACATTCTTAACCGACCCGACAACCGAGCTTATAAGCGTCACGGAATTCACAGAATGCAGAATTTATAAGACTTACCTTGGTAGACGTGCGAGGTAGAGGAGTAAGGACGCCATTTCCCGGGAGGAGACGACGTCGCGACGCGTCGAGACGCCGTCGAATTCCAGAACTGGCCTGCCAGCGACGTCCGTGTAGCCTGCAACCGAACCGACATTTCCGGTTAATAAAATTACCGAGGAACAGAGTTGTAAGGTTTATCTGTGGCTTCAATTGGAAAGGAGATGTTTGGTAAAGGGAGAATTCTGCTTTTGGAAAGTTATGTTGTATTCATTTATTGGAGCTAAATATTTGAATTGTGAACTATAAATAATTGGGTTTTATTGATTGCTAATTAAGATTTCCAAACGTTAAGAGTATATGATCAAGGTAAAAGAAAACATTGGAAATAAATTATCGGATTATCATTGTATTTATTATATGTATTTATTATTGTATAAAATAGTAAAAGTGTATTTTAATAAGTTTTGCAAATAATACAATGATATTTTAATATTTACAAAAAAAGAAACGTTTATTAAACTCATTTTATAGGATTTAACATGTATTTGCACCAGAATCTATCAGATCTAACAAGATTTTATAAGATTTTTTTCACGAGGACGTAACTACATAATTTATGCCATTAACACTTACTAAAACCCCGATAAGCAATAAATAGTTGCTTTCACAAAAAAAAAACGAGCGCAGCAAGTATCCAGCCTCCGCAGCAGTTAATAAATTAATCGCCCGGCTTATTTTCTAAAAAACAAAAAAAAAATCAATTTTTCCTGCCCGCAAAAAGCATCCAATTTCCCCCCGACCTGCATTCAGCCTTAAGGAACTCGCATGCAAACCAGCATCTCTCCCCCCTGCCAAAACAAAAAGCCACGCAATCTCCCTATCTGCTCGAGATAATTGAGTAACGCTAAAGCAGGAATGCCCAGGAAGCATTATCGCATCGGCGGGGCGCGCGCGCGACTGTAATTGCTCGGATAATATGTGGTCTATACGGATGAATTATCATTAAGGAGCAGCGCGAGTTACTTGGGTGTCTCTGCCGGGCTGAGACGGCCTGCTAAGATGGATCGACTTGAATTACTTGTTTGAGCTGGAAAATGTAAAGGACTCGCCGAGATGATTGCCGCGAATCGTTTCGATAAATACTTCACTCGAAGGGAACGATATCTATCAAGAATTACTTTTAATTGGCGGTGTACGCCCTCCTGGTGTTTGCACTTGAATCTTTGCAGATATTAAATAATTACCTATTCTAAAACTTCCTTAAAAACCCCAATAATATCAACCACCATTCCATTCGAAACCCCAGTCGCATAACACTCAACTCCGCACAAACATTCCTCAAAACGTTATCCCAAATACGCTAACCGTCCGGGGCCCAGTCATCGCGCAAAACCGCCGGCTCGCATACCGTCTCGGATATAGCTTTCAATTCCCCCCGGTCTAGCGACGCACTCGGATAACAATCCCCGCGCAACGATAATCGTCACCGGGGCCAGCTGCGCAATATCGAGCTTTCCGCGCGCAATTTGTCACGACGTTATCGAACAATGCGCCCCGGCGAGCGATTTCTAATCGCGAACGAAAAAAGAGAGAGAGAGAGAGAGAGAGAGACGTTGTTGCGCAAGCTCAATTATACATTTCGCGCGCCGACGGAGCCCCAGACGATAAGCCGCCGAGATTAGGCGAGCTCCGCGTTGTGACGCGCTCGCGCGGATTATGACAATGCTTTACAGTTAGAATCTTTGTCTCCAGTCGATCCCCCGGCTCTCGCTCTCGGCGGAACAGTTATAATGTGTCTCTCGATTAAACGGACCTTGAATTGGATTAACGACGTTTTTTCGATCGTAAAGTAAACGGGGGATTTTATGGAATGATAAATACCGCGACTTTTTATGAATCGTCGCGATAAACAGACGATTTTTTTTTGTTCGTTTTTAATTTATTCGCTAATTCCGCAATCTCCCTGCTTATACATCCCAGATGCAAAATACTTTACGAATCGCCGCGGAAATAAATTGCGTTTCGTTTCGCACAGGCATTATAATGAAACTAGCGAAATTGCCGGCGCGCTCGCCGAACCGAAAAACCAGCCGGGATATAATCAAACGGCCGACGCAATATAAAAAAAGCTCACCCGCCTCGCAATTATACACGTGCAAAGAAGCGGCGGCGGCGCGCGAAAGTAAACGCGCGTTATGGAGTTCAAATCGCCGCACGTAATCCGGGAAAAACGCCGGCACCTTGATTAACCTCGAATCTTTCACCTTTCAGCTGCCGCTGCTGCTCGGGGGCCTGTCTGCCTACGTATATATATACACGCTTAAATGCAGCCGTAAATGCACCCGCTGACCCATTAAACTCCCACGCTGACTGCTTCCTCGGCTCTTTTTTCACCGCTGTTAACCGCGCGCCGGTGCTTCTTTCTGCCGACCTGCAGTGCTTTTTGCGAGGTTTCGTTGGATAACTATTCGATTTGGCTTCAATGTTTTTTTTTTATTATTAAGCGATGGATTGTGTAATTAAAATTCAGTATACTTATTTTTACTTTGATTATGATACTTTGTAGAAAGCTACTTAGTTAGTACAGCAGTTTCAGTTTGGTTGAGAGTCTAGTTGAACATTGTCAGAAAAATCAATTGATTCTGAAAACGATTTGATTTTCATTTTAAACTGCACTCTAAGCTTTACAGTTAGACCCGTGCTTTCGAACGTATTTAAGCCGTACTTATATCTTTAAGCAGAAAATACCGCGAATACTGTCGTACAAATAAAGCAAAAAAACGGGGCAATAACACTAAAGCACTCCGAAAAATCGCGATCAGCGCTGCGTCCCATTAGTTACTCGCTAAAGCTCCGTCGAGCGCAATATTCAAATTTACGAGGCATCAAACTCGGAAAAAACTCTCGGGACATGATGCGCGGACAAACGGCGCAAAAATGCCTAGGCATAAAATTGCGCAGAAAGCCTATGACCCCGGAAGGGGGACAAAAATATCTCAATGCGTTCCCCACCCCCCCTCCCGCGTCCTAAACACCGGTACTCCATCATGATTTACAGTCCATAAAACTGAATTTTCGAGACTCTGCCCTCGGGGGCCTCGAGAGGAGTCGACGAGGCCTCGTCCCTAAGCCCCGACCGACCCGTTACAAACGTGAGATATTAATTAGCCGCGCAGCGGTACAATGCAAGTATACAACAGTCCGCAGCCGCCGCCGCCGTCGCCGCCGCCGAGGAGAGCGCGACACAAAGGATCGCCTTACTAGAACGTTTACGACGCCAGGAAAGAACTGCCCGCTCCGTGCCGAGTGCTTGTATGCATTGGGAGCTTTTTTCCGCCGAGTTAATGCGCCCCTCGACGACGAGAGGAATGTTCCCGCGGACGAATGACCGGGTGCTTTTTTTTGCGCTGACATGGTTTTCGATGTTTTGAACTTTTTCTAAGGTGGTTTAGGAGGTTGCCGGGGACTCGAGCAATAGGTGGAAATTATTAGGGGAAATTAAGAAAGAGTACAAGGAAAATCAAAGTGTGCGTTTGTTACAATGAAAGGAAATACAAGGAAATTAAAAATTCATATCATTTCTCTTATTAGATACTTATTTCTAATAAGTATGTTTATATTAAAATTTATACCAACAAGTCTTTTATTTTAATAAGTTTCCTCAGACTTTGTCAGACGTCTGCAATTGCATGTTTATAACGAATACAAAATTAATAAGCCCCACTTTATCATTTCGGAGTCCAAACATCCACAAACAGAGTCGGCAATCAGCTGTTGCGAGACCTTCAGCTCATCAGCTGATCCGCGCTCGAGCCTCGCAATCCAGCGTAACGGAGCAGAGAGAGAAAGAGAGAGAGGGCCGAAAACACTTTCCGCTCGACTTATCGAACGGTTCGTTTTCTCCCTACTTGTCAATTTCTCTGCCTTATCCCGTAAGCCGCGCGCTGTTTTCTCACAGCGTTATCGCCGTTTTTTTGCACCGCTTATCTGCGTACTGTCGCTTTTCTCTCTCTGTTTCTCTCTCATTAAGGGTGGAGTTTGAGTGAAGAGAGAATAATTTTGGATTTAATGCGAGTTCGGTGTTCATTTTTGTGTGTCTTGCGTAATTATTGGTAAGCGCGGAGGCTACTTAATGAGCTTTTCGTGTTAAGGCGCTGATTTATCAGAATGTTATATGGATTGCGTCGGTAATTATGGATTTTATTGATTTATTTGGTACATTTGTTTGTGGGACTGTTATTAGTATGAGAACATCGGAAGAAGGTATTTTCAAACGTGAATAACAGTCCTTAATTCTTATTAATTTTATCCTAGTTAAAAGCAAAATGCGGATACTCTCAAAATTAATTGTAAGATAATCATCAATAAGATAAGACAATAAGATGAACATCTAATTTTATATAATATTATAAAATCATGCGGTTCATAAATGTACACGGATAATTTTAAATATCTTAACTATATAAACATTATTACCACGAAAGTCCATTAAAGTTTCGATTCTACTTAATTTGGCACTTGTTTTACAAAAACGGGCTTGCAGCAGCAATATTTTATTTCTCGAAAATACTTTTTCGTCGAACTGCCTTTTTCATCCTTGTCTTTCGGCACTCTTTAACGCGACTACGTCTTTATTTTTTCGTTCGTTATCCTCTTCACTTTCTCTTTATCTTCGAATGCAATATTGTTTCGCTCCTGAAAAAAGGTTTCGAGTGCCGCGGCTGCTTTCTTTCGGGTGACATTCTTTTTTTTTTTATTCCCTTGATTTCGGAGTAATATAATTTCCCGCCACCGACGACGGCCTGCACTTTTATGTCTCATTAGTATTGTCCGAGTAAAAATAACGCCGCACTTTACATTGCTCAAATAATAAGAGACGCTTGTTAAGAGTAATTTAAAGCTTGGTTTTGTTGTAGTGTTAACTTTATCTCCGATCGGTAGAACCTTCGTTAAACTTTTTTTATACTACGAAAGTTGATTCCTTTTTTTAAGGACAAGATAACTTTCTACTGTTTGTGGACTTTCCAGTGGAAATTTGGCTTAAGGGCAACGTTACAACTTGATAATTTTTAAGTTGCAAAAACTGGAGTTTATAACAAATAAGACAGTTTGAACAAAAATAACTTTTATAATTCATCTAAAGTGGAGCTTTAAATAGATTAATTGTTTAATGTATTATATAGTTCTTTACGTATATAAAAAAATACTTCTAACGGCCTCGGCTAGGCTACTGTTACAACTGTTTGAGAAATTTTACCAGAGTCATAGTAATTAAAAAACAATTTCACGACGTCCTTAAACAAACGGTTTAAAGAATAAGCTGGAAAACTATTATTTACTTTGAAAAGAATGTTCTAATCGTTGGCGAAATTAAATAAAAACGTTATTTTAAAGTTTATAAAAGCTCTTCGCTTGATTTTTTATTCTATTCTATTCTAATTCTCACGGTTCGTGAACTTTTTGAAAATAAATAGGGTATTTTTTGCTATTATATAATCAGTCACACCTAAAGGTATTAATTCTGTATTTAGTGGTCTGCATTCATTAACCAAATACTGACTTATCCTAATATGGCCAGGGACTGCAGTGTCTTTACATTACAGAAGTCACGATCGGCACTTTTGTAACCTATTGATGCTTTTCTCACGAGTCGCCCACGCAGTTTTCAGCCATAAGCACGTAATGTCTTAGCTTTGAAGATTTACAACAGAAGTAATTTGTGTGAATGTGCTCCATTTTTTTACGCTCGCTTTGAATTCGCGTAATTAGTATTGGCTAAACTACTTTGATCGAGTTTTACTGTGTTGCAACTTTTTAGTTTTAAATTTGTCATGCACGAAAATGTGTTTTAAAAATAATATAAACTCAGCCTATAACCTCTTTTAACCTCTTCCGGTATGATATCTAGAGTCTTGCTGTATCTGCTTTGTTCTACTTCTTCGTATTTTTCGAAAAATCAAACTGTAATTACAATTTTTCAAGAAACGGTAGAATCTAATGAAATTAACGACATGATAGTTAATGAATAGATTGAAATGCATATGACTTGCAGATATTTTCTTTTTGTTTATAGAGGTCGCACAGTTTCTTTGGTTGATAATGGGAAGAATCATTCAAATTTACGAGTATATATTTCACTTTATGAGGCACATTAAGGTTTTATATGATAATTGTACGTTGAGATTGTAGTTGGTTAGAATTATCGGTGATTTACGAAACATTAAAAACGTGTCGTCGTAATTCTGCGAAGCCAAGTATTCCCTCACGAAGCATCGTTTTCGCGTCAATAGATTTATTAGTGAGTGTTTTGCATATATACGTGTAAGACCAAACTATTAAGAATCGTACTTCTAATTTCAAAAACAATTGTTTTTAAATATTTTATTATAAGCTTTGATTAGAAGAAATATTGATAACATAAATATTATTAGTTGAAGAATGATTAAGCGAAATTGTGATTTAAAGTTTTTAGATTTCAGCTAATTGAAATACAAATAAAAAATAGTAATCATTACTGTTCCTTTTTACACAAGTTCAATTTACAATACTTTCTTACTAGATCCACATTCGAAGCTCTTGAATAATAATTTTAACATGGTGGGAAGCTTTTAGGATATACAACTTCTTTGTCGTCTTTACAGTTACCAACTCTTTTCCCACTGCTACTATAGTCAATCAATTCAAAATTTTTATCGAAGCGTATATTAATTTGCATCAAGTACTGCTTTTTCGTTTCCTGAAAATCAATAATTTTAATCCACTAATAAGGTCTTGTCAGATGGCGTTAACAGAATGACAAAACAAACCTTATGAACAGCACAGCCGATGAGACTGTTGACTTTCAAAACACCGTGAATCCCATTACTAATTTCGAAAAGTTTATACTCTCGGCCGGGAAGAATTCCAGACTTTTCCAGTACTTTGTTCATATTGTATTTTTCTAATAATTCTAAACTTTTCGAAAAATATTTATCCGCAGTATTTATACTGCTAAGATCTCCAGCACAAACTCCATGCTTAGTCCATTCATGTTGCCAAAACATCCTGTCAGTCCCCTTTTTCTTATAAGTTGGCCATTTGTCGCTCAATTGCAGTTTTAATTGTTGATTTATTAAATTCGACGAATATCTCTGTATAAGTTTACAAAACATGGGTTGCTTTCCACGCTCATTAGAGGGCCACAAGCCGTGTAATGTCCAACTATTTTTTAATTTTGCCACTGGGTGCTTAGTGCAGTTTTGATTCTCCTCGTCCCATTGCCCGTTTATCTGCCAGTACGTTGATTGGGGCCACAATTGAGATAACACAAATATGTCAAAGTGACTGTTGATTTGGTTACTACCTTCGTTTAAATTAATAATGCTGAAAAAGTTATTTAAGAAAAATTCTATAAGTCTTTCTTATTTTTCGTTTATTTTATCTATTTTACGTATCGTTTACCTGTTTGGAAAAAAATCAGCACTGGTGAAAAGGGAGAACAAATAAAGGAGGAAAGTGTATTTCAACATTCCTTATGATGACAATCTCCAAAAATTTAAAAAAATTTTTCTCCTAATATTAATTTTGAAATTTAGTACCTATTTACTTTACAAAACATCTAAAAACACACCGTTATTTAGAAAAAAAAAATAATAAAATAATTAAAACTTATTTACACTATTGCGCGCTGGAAAAATCGAAAACTCGCTTTCCCGCCACAAATCACCCGGCCCACAGAAATTGAAAAATACGCGACGTCAAACACCGAGAGAACGAGACTCGAAAGAATCGTTCGGCGAACGACTGGCGCCGCGAGGTCAACTATCGGCGGCGCGCGTAGCGAATCATTGATAAATCGCGCGTCCCTCTCCCTTTTTCTCGGCTCTCGGATCGGCGGAAAAGAGCCGCATTACGGTAAGTTCGCGTTTACGAGGAGCTAATTGCGGGCCTAGCCGCGAGAGAGACAGCCGCCTCTCTTTGATTAATGAGAGAGTAAACGCGCGCGCGCACACGCCTTTGCGCTCCCCAAGTGGATGGGAAAGCGACGGCGGATTCGCCGGCCTTGTCTCTCGGAGGCTGCGGATGACCCGAATAGCGACGATGCGGTAATTGACAGATTTTTAGTTTAATCTTATGCAATCGATTCTTTGTTCACTTGGAGTGTTTTGAAGGTGCGGTTTTTTTTACATATTTAGACCGTAGAAATTATAATTTATGTTTATTTGAATTATTTAACGTCGATTTTCCTAATACATTTACAGCGAAACCTGAACTACCTTAGCTTTGCTATAGATACTTGCAAATACAGCGATGTCTTAGTTCCAATGCGAGTTTCGTTAGACACTAACCTATTGGTTGAATTGCAGCAGCTCCTAAAATATTTTCAATCAAATAAAAAAACTAAAGTAAGTCGAATTCAACGACGAATTTTTCCGTAACTTTCTATGGGAACATCGTCACCTCGCAACTCGAACCGACTCCGCGACCCTAAAAACTCGGCGCGGCGCGCATTCCATCCCGCAATGTCTAATGATTTTTATTAACGGCGCGTCATCGAGTAATTATAACTTCAGCGCCGTTTAGCGCATTCCCCGAACCGCAAAAATTTCATCCTCGCCCAGCCCTCTCTCTCTCTCATTCTCTCGGCAATTACGAATTCTCGACTTACGCAATAAACCTCCGCGGCGAGAAACGAGAAAAAAAACGAAGCCGGCATTAAAAGCGGAGGCTCACACGCGTCCCGTTAAAAGTCCAGCAACCGCATCGATATGACGAATGTCTTTTGGGGAGGGGAAAAAAAAGCGCGCGCGGAGACGACTTTATCAGAGCCGAGCGCGATGCCCTCGTAAAGTGGCTCGGGGGGCTGAATTACGCGGCGGCGGTTATGATTTCTTTATGGCGAACGGGACTTTATCGAAATAACGAGGAGCGGGAGAGTCTTAACGCGACGCCTTTAATGAAACCGAGCTTGTTCCGCTTGATCGATTTTTATTCGAGGCGAGCTTTCGTTTCTCGGTTTCGGTTGGAGAGCGCTTAACTTTAGTTGTTTTAGTTAATGAAATTAAACGTAATTATGTGTTTGTATCTTTCGGAGTAATCTAGAGGAAGTTTTAATGAAAATAAGACATGGTGGAACGAGACTCGTTGTTTTTAAGTAGTAACTCAGCTGATACGCACTTTTTTGAAGATATCATTTATCTTTTTGTTGCGCAGAAGTAAGTGAAAACATAAATTAGTTTCTTAATTAAAAATTCCAATAACTTACATTATACGGTATTAAAATGTCTGCTCGTATCGATAGAAGTAACGGCATTAAAATTATTTTCATCTTTGGACCTGCTGCATTAAAATTTACATAACACTTTTAAGATACACCAATTCGAGCCTTTTTATTTCCTAAATAAGCTAATGAAGATAGTTAAAAGAGAATAAAACTCATCATTATCTCTGCTGCATTAATTTATTAAGTTTTCCCGAGAAATTACTAAAAAAAACCCAACGGAAATTATGCACACCGAATTATTTAAAATTTACGAACCCTGCCCAGAAAGCGTATAAAAAAGCTCCTCCGTCTAATTTCCTTCTATCAGTTTAACCCAAATTTCGAAGCTTCCTGCGACTCCCACCGAGGATATCGGCCTCCGTCGGCGGACTCGCGCAGGAATCTCGTAAATCAAGCGGCGCGAAAATTTACAATGTCGTTACAGAACGAGCTCGTTTATTAACCCCTTCGTGTAACACGCAAAAACTTGCCGATCGATATTGCGAAAAAATATCTCTCTCCGGCGCATATAATAATTGTCGCGCGACAAACGCCCTGCGAAAAATCGGCTTTACGAGCTGATTGCGGTCAATTTCGATTTTTATTCCGGGACTTTGATGAACTTCCTTCGGTTCGGTGGTTTTTTTTTTTATGAATGAATGGGGCAATGTTCGCTGCTATCTATATACAAAACGTCGTAAAGTCGGGGGGCTCGCGTGAGTTCATTCACGAGCGACTTTGACTTTTACGCGCTCGGGAAAAAATGTTCAGCGAAAAGTGTATGCCTTGTAAGCGGAGTATCTCACGTTGGGGAATTTTTAATTGAATGTAAAATTAAAAAATACGATTATGGGAGTGCAGCGTTTCATCAGGTACGATAACATCGTAAAGAACCTTTTTCATTTCGTTTTACGTCTACGCGTGAATTATACCGAGCTTAACAATTAATAAACCACCTGCATTATTCATTGGCAGAAAATCCCGCCCGAACTTCGCGGCTCTAAAACGAATTTTTCGCGGAACTCGAGCCTTGATTAAAAAGCCCGCAGCCAAAAAAAAAGAACAGCAAGTGCCTCCGCTGAAAAACCGAGCGTCTGCATATAAAATTCCCCGCGGCCGTAAAGCCCGGAGAATTCCAAAAGAAACTCGCTCCCGACGCGCGTCTTTTTACGCGTCGTGTCGCTCGTCTCGGGCGAACGGACGACAGGTTCGCGTGTGCGTCGAATCGCGAATGACGAGGCGCGCGGGGGCGTGCGAAACGCTCGGGTGTCGCCGAGGCTTCCGCATACTCCTGCGCGCGCGTGCCCGTTTCGTCCGCCCGAAAAGCCGGGATGGGAGAGAGAGAGAGAAGGAAAATGGCGAAGTCGGGTGTCTTTGCAGCTTCTGGAAGTCGTTGCTTGGAGAATTCGAAAAATAAAGAAAAAAACTGAATCGACGCCTTAACTGTCCCGGTATTTAAATTAATTTTGAAATGTTCTTTATGCCGACTCAAGATTTAGCCGACGGTGGCGTATATTAGCGCACAAGCAGTTACGCCGGAGTTTCATAACGCCTGTACGCATAATCAGCAGCTCCTTTGAATGCAGGTAGACCTAGGAGTAAACTCGGGCATTGACATGTTTATTGTTACGCACGCTTCTGGGTATTATAATGGTTAATGGCGCATGGGTGTATGTGCGTGTGTGTGCGTGCGCGTGTAAATTGTAAAATGCTAAATGAACTCGTAAGAAACGAACGCCGGCCGCATAAACTCGGCCGCGATATTTTAAGCGTTAATGAGAATTCAGTTGTAAGTGCCGGAACACCCACATTACCCCGAAAGCCATTATTCAGCGAGCAATTAATAACAGTGGTTCTGGGCGCTTTGAAAGTTTTATTGATTTATGCATTGAATCTTGTTCGTTGCCGCTTTTGTCGATGAATGAAAACCCTCCTGTCAATTATTTAGAATACGCATTTTAAACTTTTTCCTTTGTTATTCAATAAGTAGTACAAAAATAGTACAACGTTGATTCAACAAAAACATTATCAATCCTATTCTACAACACAACATGTTGTTTACATTGTAAACATCATAATAAATCCCGAAGATGAAAATCTTCTCTGTTTAGCAATCAATAAAACCCAAAACCGTTCGAGCACACAGCCCCTGAAAGAAACCGAGGAGTACTCACCTGGTAGCGTGAGGCCGCAGTTAAGTGCACGTTCGGAGATCTCGTGAATGGTCCGGGGAGCCGTCACATCGTCGAGCCGCTTCTTCGTGCCTGCAACAGAAAAGCCAATGGGTCGCTCATTACGTGTCCAGCCTCATCACCCCCTTCATCTCTCTATCCGATAGATCGACAGCTGCGCAAGTTGGAGCCTTTCAATTTTCGGCTCGATTTTTTTTTTTTTTTTTTTTTTTTTGTGGGGATGGTTGGCTGCTGCTTAACGAGGGGATCGAATGTTGGTTTTTGGCTAGATGAGAATGGTTTTTTTTTTAGAGATTCGAGGGGAGATGAATTGAAATTTGAGAAAATTCAATTGAGTTGTGATTGATGCGATTTTTTGTGAGACGTTTGATAGGATTGATTAGAAATGTTCCCAACTCTCATTTTACACGCTTGTGTCTCTCTCTCTCACTCTCTCTCTCTCATTTTTTCCTCATTATTAATGCTATAGAATTTTCGCGCACTTTACACACTGACATTCTTCTTGCATACAGTTACCTCTAATTACAGCAAATACTGTTACCTTCATAACGCAAAAATCCCTTTTGTAAGGTACTACTTTTCACGTAGCCTCTCTCTCTCTCTCTCCAATCATTATTATTAGGTCGCTCGACGGCTCCTAAAAAATTCCCCAGCACCTTATTAAACCTATCACTCGACTTATATACCGGCCCGATCGAGCGAAGCTAACGGGCCGAAAGAAGCGCACCGCAATAATTTCACCCCCTTCAATCGCGCGCGGGGGGAAAAAAACGTCATTTGCATTCGCGAAAGCTACGTCCAAGATTCCCGAGAGCGCGATTTTTTTCTCTCTCTCTCTCTCTCTCTCTCTCCTTCCTCCAGCGTCTCCTACCACTCGCCGCAGCTTCGACAGGCTGATCGACAGCATAATCGATCGGTGCTCGCGCGCGCGATTTAAATATCCCGCGGCTGTTTTCGCGTATCTTAGATTCCCGCGCGCGCGAGCGGCCTCTGCAATTTAGCCTCCACGGCTCTCTTTGTTTTATCTCGTGTTTTCCACCGGGAGAGACACTCATCCCCGAGCGGGATATTTCATGCCGCGCGCTCCGAGGTAATGCGCGGTCTCGCGAGCGTAATGAGCTGCCCGAGCGAGTATTAGACGCGCGTGTCCTTCGGCGAGGATTGACTTTTTTTAATAGCCGAATTTTCGACGGGGGGGAAAACGAGGGCTCTGATTAGACTCGCCTGTTCGTTAGATTGGCTCGATGGCCTGGGTGCAGGATAATACAGTCGTTGGAGCTTTTTCTTTCGTAATACTTTTCATCGTTTTTCCTTCGTAAAGTAAAAAAAGCTTTAATTGAAAGTCAGCGGTAACAAATTCATAAACCGTCAAAGAAATTCAATTTCGCAATCGATGCATTAAAAATCGTGAGAAAAATCTGTCAAATCCGATATTTAAGACTCATTGTCCCGGCGATAAAAATAACAAAAATATCCCCCCGTCGGCGAGTATCGAATATCCTCTCTCTCTCTCTCTCTCGCGAAAAACCTGTACGGATAGCTAATTACCTGCTTTATCCGCGCGCGAGAGCGACTCGCGGCTTTAAATCTTGTCGCGTCGCCCGAAGCTTGAAAAAGGCCGTCTTTCAACCCTTTCTCACCTTGTAAGCGGCGCGCGTGTCTCGCTCGCAGCTCGAGAGGACGTATTTGCATGCGCCGCGGCACTTTCTGTGCGTGCGCTACAAGGGGAAAAGAGAGAAAGAGAGAATGAGTGCACTGATCTTCACTCTCTTTGTTCCCATAGAAGGATGGGCTTTTCTTCACCTTTTTTTTGAGGGGGGAGGAGAAGAGTTTTGTTTCTTTGCGGGAGTACTCGCCGTCTCCGATATGGGCTTGAATTTAATGGTGTTAGAAATCTTTGTTACTTTTCATTAAAAATTCATTAAAAACAGATGCAGCGCTTTCGTGGATAAAGTTTCGTTAGAAAATGAGATTTTTAAAACCCCGCTGACTGATTCGCTTACTTTGTAAAGAAATTTTGCGAACAAAGCAAGCTTATTAATCCGAACAAAACCGCAACAAAAAGGCAAGCTCCCACAAGCGATGCTTATATACCTCACTTAGAGCCCAAAGGCAACAGGATCCATTTTCCGGAATTTACTAACTAAAAAGAGGCAGTCTCTCGTCCCTCCCGTCTAACGTCGGCTTCCTAATGCAAGAAGTTAATCATCCCATTGTTTATTAGCCATCGATCCTCCGCCGCTGCCTCGTCCCTCACTTTCTCACGAGCGATCCCTCGGCGTCCAGGCGCGCGCATCTCTTCCCCGCGACTCGGTTCGCACACTTCGGTAACCGAACACCTTCTCCAAGCGCTCGGCGGGCCGCCTGTCGGCCGCCGTCTAAATCACGCGACGTTTAAAGGAGGTCGCGAGCGCGCGCGCCGTTCAAAGGCTCTCTCTCTCTCGCGACTAATTGAAATTTGCACCCGCGCCGCGCGCGGTTAGCCATTGTAGTAACGTATACCGAGAGCGGCAATCTCCGCTCGCGGCGAAGGAGGACGCGATTGATCGCGGATGTTAAGTCGCGCGCGGCTCGTTCGCCGAAGCTTTTACCGGCCGATTTTTCGGAGGGGGACGCGAGGCTGATTTATTGCGAAGAGGAGCACCAAGAGCGCCGATTCGTTTTAATTGTGAGCCGAGGCTTTCTTTCGGGGTTTATAGACGCCGGAGGCGAATTATGCAATGAATCATTTTTCCGTGGCTGTTTAACCGTTTGCGGTCGATGATTGAATTTTATTTTTGGTTTAACTGTCTGACTTGTTATGAATGCGCGGGAAATCGGATATTGGAAACTTTCTATTGTGAATCGAGTGTTTATTTTCATCGTTTAAATAGGTTTAATTAATAAACGAGAAAAATACTTTGTCCAAGTAAAATACGTATTCCACGATCTTTTCAAAATCATCCAAAACCATAATTTTCTTTCTGTAATAATTGATCACCCAACCTGATCCATTATCAACCACAAATAAGCAAACAACCGCGCGACGTCCATACATCAGTATCGCATTATGCAAATGCCGCGCGATCGCAAGAACAAATAATAATCAGCGGCGGCGATCAATCGCGGCAATCCATTAGCAGACATCTCGGAAGCGGGTCAGGGTAGCGTCATCATCATCATCGTCGTCTCCGTCATTGTCAACGATGACGAGCATCTGCATAGCACACGAAGCCGCGAGTTCCGCTAGTCGGGCTCGAGGACTTGAAGATGACGACTGGGAGGTGACGTTACGGCCGGGTTAATTGCACTTAGACCTCGCGAATGTCTTTCGGATTGCTTCCGATAAGCCGGTAACCGGTAATCAACCTTATTATAAGGTGATTCTTTTAACCTTATTACTATGCAATTTTTAATTTAATTATCGTAAGAATGCGTACTGCTGTTGGTAACGTTTCAATTGAAACAATCGTCATTAAAATATTAGCAAAATAATTCATTTATAAGTAATCAGAGACGCGAAGGCATACAGACTTTAATCTAATTATCAACGAAACGACTCAATTTTAGGGTATAATTTTCCCGCTAATTAAACGGCCGCACTCATTAAACTCGAACAAGACGCTAACGGGGCATTATCGGGAAGGGGAAAGGAAAAGCGCGGGAGTGGGTTAAGCGAGACACGAGTTTCCTTATAGCCGTGCCGTTTTTCGCGAGAGAGATGCGATCGCGCGGGCTTTTGTGCGACTTTATTCGAGTCGCAGCTGTCTGTTCGCCGCTCGCTTTTTTACCTGAATTATCGAAAACTGATCGAAAGTTTAGCGGGGCAGCGAGTCCGTTTCGAGGTCAGGCCGAGTCGTTTATTTACTGGTAATTGGAATGGAGATTGTCGAGAGTTTCTGTATCGAGATGAGCAATTGCCGCTGTGTGGAAATAGACGTTATGCGTGTGACTTTTAGGAGCTTTTAATGGCGGAGAACTATTTTATTTAACAACCTTCGGAATACAAGACAAAAGCGAGGAGGACAATAAAATGCGAATGTGGCTGTATTTTCCGTGGCTACTGTTAAAAGAGAATCGTTTTTTAAATGCGAAAAAAATTTTAAAATGAAGTGTGCGTAGTTAAATATTTATTTTAGTCCTTGAGACTCAACAGGTACGAAGAGGCTTATAAATATTTAAGAATAATCTGACGAACAGTAATTGGCAATATATCGAGGAAAGGACTTGCAAAGAATATGGTTTATTGAATAATTTTACAAGGAAATACATCTTTGAAAAGAATCTCTACGAAATAGCCAAGAATCCCAAGAAAAAAATGAGTTAAATATGAACCGTTTACCGCACAATCACTGCACCAAAGATGCCTTTTGCCCTGGAAACTGAAAAGGTCCCCTCTCCTCCCATCAAAACATTTACCAGCGCTAAAGGCCCAATGAATCACAGCTTTATTCCCCTCATCATCCTCGATCTCCGTCGAGGAGAAGAAAAAACGGCTTGTCCACAGCTTTCGAAAGCCATAAAACACCGCGAGATCAATTGGCCCGTCGGGCCGAGCAAATATTCGCTCCGAAAAGTGCCACCGGACCGACATAAATCCGTTTTTTTTTTTATTTTATTCGGAGAGGGCCGCCCGGCGGCCGGTCGCAGGTCCCCGCAATAAAAGAAAGAAGCGCGGCGGAATGATTCCCGATGACGCAGAGGAGAACAATGGGGTCGCGCGCGCGCTCGGCTGTATATCATCCTTCCTTTTGTGCATCGCGTGCGCACACTAAGTTTACGAGTCGCGCGTGCTTGCGCAATTTCATGCCGAGTCGAGGGATTCCGAGGGCTGAAGAGGCGGACGCGTAATTGAAAATGCTTTTCTCTCCCCGAGACGTCGCGGGCCGGGTTTCTTTCTTTCTTGGATTGCGGGGCGCCCTTAAACGGTTGAATTTCGAGCGTTTTTGATTGGCAGTGTTTTTTTTTTGCGCGATATGCGCCTGGTTAATTAGTTTGGGAATCGTAAATTTGTAATAATAAAATGCCATTATTCACATGGCGAAGGGAAAGATTTATTCCAGTGCCGTATGTACAAAGCGTACACCAGATTTTAATTTACGATTCGTCCGGGCTATTTTTAGTCTCCCGCGCATGCATTTAAAATGCCTATTTGTCAGTACGTAAAACAAGCGTTTATTTATACATATATTCAGATTTTTTGCCCGCCCCGGCAAACCCAATAAAGAAATCTTTAGGCCTCGTTATTACGGCGCGGTACCGTCCCCGCCGACAATTTATAGCCTCCCGATCAAAAAAGCGGACAATTACGCCTTTGGCGTACGAAAAAGGCGTGCGCCAATCTGCGGCGTACAGGCAGTTTCGTGGATCGTAAAAATCGAGCCCAATCAATCCGGACGCTTCCGACGTTCGCCGTTTCTGGGTCTCTCTCGCTTTCCTCTATTCGCGCGATACATAATCGAATCGGGATAGGCCCATTTCGGGAAATTGGGACGCTATCTCCCCGACAAGTGGAGTGTGTACTCCGACTCGGGAGGGGGACGATCCATTCGGTATGTATGTATGCGTTATAATCTTTATGAGTATACCGTGATTTTGATCGGCTTGACTTAATGTGATTGAGATGGATTTGTTCCGAGCTTGTTGAGCAGCACATTTCAATGAGACTTTGAAAAATTGCGCCGAGTTAATGGGGAATTGTGATTGATTTTCAGCGCGACCTGCAATTAGCTGTAATGCATGTTCGGGCATGTTAGTCAGTAGCAATGCTTAACGAGTCTTTAGTCACTACAAATCCGACCTAACAGTTATTACTTGCAAGCTATTCCCCTAAAAAGAACGCACTACACATTTTCATTAAAAATTACAATTATTCCCAGCACTCCTATACGAACCCAGATCCAGCCAAAAATGAAGTAGCGATACGTGCCTGGAAAAAGCCGCCTATTCCGCAAGGCCCAGGGACCTGCTCTCCCGGTAAGATTGCCCGCAATTGTATACGTCCTGGAAACGACGGCTTGCTCACGTTGGAGAAAACAAACGAGATCACTCTCAAGTAAATTTCGCGGCGCGCGCCGCACCCCTCTCCGGGGGGTTAAGAAGAGGAGAGGCGCGCGAGTTACAAAACAGAGGCTCAATTAGGTATATATATGTGTGTGCGCGTCCCGCGCTTGCGCAAACCGACTGTGCGAAAACCGAGGCGAGTCATCAACGTGTGCGGATGAGGAAACGAGCTGCTGTGTTCGCCGCTTATACTACGTTGTTGTTTTTGTTGGTTGCACGCTCGCTAATGTATACGCTAAAGGAAGATTTTTATTTAGGTTTCTATTTACGCAACTCGCCTTCGGATTGAAGTTAATAGGGTGAAGCCAAAGTGAATGCTGCACGATGCAACTGCTTTTTGTTTTTTTTTTTTTTATTAAACGCGCTCGGGGTTATCAAAATTGTATAATTAATTCGCGCAATACTTTAAACGTTAAAATGTAAATAATTAATGTACCCTAATAACTCCGACCGTACGTCCGAGAGAAAGCACGTATGTATTACACACCGCGCGAGTGAAATAAAATAGCTAAAAGATTCTCACGCTCTCAAGTGACGAATAAGCTGTAAAATTGAGTTGTAATGCCTTCGCGAATTTTCAAGCGCATCATTACGCGCTCCTAAAAAAACCATCAACCGTAAGAGCTCTCCGCTCTCGCAGGATGCTTATTACGCGCTAACCTACTTCGAGGAGGCTCTAACTCTGTTTGCGATATTACAAAAATTCTAATAAAAATACCCCCCGCGCGCGGCGAGGTCGAATTCCAATTTATGTGTCGACGAACGTCAATTGATCGATTTTAAATTTAGGACTCTCTGGGGTCTTTAGTGTGTTGTAAAGTGCGGGAAAAAGTGTGAAAAGTAAAAGTGAACGGAAATTTTGCGATTGAGTATTCCGCGAAATTAGGGTAAACGCAGTTTTACTTTTGCTAAGTAGAAAATATTTATTTATTATTCATGTACTTGTAATAAAATCTGCCTAATTTTTTTTTCTTTTTTTGCAAAAAATTTGCTCGATTAAGCTTAAATTTATTTCTCATAAAACTCAACTTTAATCATCTCTTTAACTTTCACATTTAATCCTTTAAGGTTATTCGTTACTTAAATGCAATTTTTAATTAATTTTTAAGATTTTAAAATAAACTTAAATAAGTCTTTCCAAATAAATTGAAACATTTTAGTAAACTATCGCGAGAACGTTGTGTGAAAATAGTCCAAGCAATTGTTACCGACCACAAACGCCTCAAAAAATGCCCAACAATTTCAGAAAAATCTATTAAAACTCCTCTCTAGAAAGTTTATCAATCCCCAAACGCGAATATGCCCCCTTTACGGAACAATAAAACAGCGTCCACCCGCTCCATAAAAAAAAACGTCCCTCTCCAAGGCTCGCGTCTCCGCAGTTCTCCCCGCGAAAGAGACTCAAAGCAGCTGCCGGCCTACTATTTTCGTAAAATAGCTCTCGAAGCCGGGCCGAAGTCCCTCGCGGAGACACTCGCGAGCAGCTCGCCGCGACACGCGCTGTCCGTTTTCTATTTCGACGTATACGCGCCTAAATAAGGTTATCCCGCCGAAGCCTTTCGTCTTTCCCCTCTAACGAGCTTCATTAGTCATCTCGAGCGCGGCTTTATACGAATTGACTCCGATCACGAACGCCGCTTACTCGGCGCCGCGAGAGAGGAGGCGCGCGCGCTCCTCTCGGGCGCGTGGTTCAGATCCCGGCTCGATAATAATGACATTATATTCGCGCATTCGGAGCTCGCTGGGAGAATTTACGAGAAAGTACTAATTAAGCGCGGGCATTTTTAGAGGCTCTCTCTCTCTCTCTCTCTCTCTCTCTCTCTCTCTCTCTCTCGCGTGTCGCGGGTATCTCCGCGGCAGAAATTCGAGACCGGCTGATTTGTAGCGAGGCTTTTTGCGCGCCGAGCTTCTAATTTAAGCGTTTAGGATGCCGAGCTGTGCTCGATTCGAGGGCTGGGAATATATCGCTCGCGGAATTAGGGCATTAGGTGTTGTACGCTGGAAATGGCAGTGCTTTTATTAAGATTTAAATGCTTCTTTCTCCGCGAATTCTTTATTTACAAGTTTTTTTTTTTTTTTAAATAATTCTACGAAATTTTATACCATTATATTTTAATCGATTGCTCAAATTAAATTATCAGATCTTTATAAATAAATCATCCCAGTTATCCAATCAATCACTTAATTAATTGTTTAATAAAACGTCGATCCGATAATCCAACAATAAATAATAAGGAACTCGCGGCCGCGGCCTAAGTAGACCATCAATATCGCCAAAAGAAAAACTCCCGACATTACAAGCTCGCATCGATACATTAACCGTCGTAATTTTCCCCCATTCATTATACCGCGAGACATCTGACCGCTCCTACCGCTCGCATGCGAGCACGCGACACAATCTCCGGCTGCCGCTGCTGCTGCTGCCGCCGCTGCTCATCCGCGGGGAAAATTTTCTAGGTTTCCAGGTTCGCGTCGGGCTCCCCGTAACGCGATCCCCCCCCGCCGCGTCCCGAGATAATAAATCTCGCGCATAATCGTCCCGCTTTATAACGTCTCTCGCCGATATACGTCGAAAGCAGGGCCCCCGCTCTTTTTTCTCCTCCTCCTCCTCCGGAGCGCGGCAGGAAATTGGTAGACGGTCGCGGAATGCAATCGCCGCGGGATCGTTGACATAATGGCCGAATGATATTCGACGAGCGAGAGAGCGGAGAGCCGATCGAGGTCGTTGATATACAAGCGCTGGCCAGCTTATAAATTCAACGACGCAATGGTTACGTGGCGGCGGCCCGAGCGTTTTATGTACCTGCACACACGCCGCGGATATTGACCGGTGAACGTGACCGTGGACGCGGTGTGCCGTTTGAGCGGCCTGTATATACTTTTGTTTTGATTTTGGTTTTCTTTCGGGGATGCTGCCGAGATTAGACGGCGGCTCTCGTTTTCGGGAGCTTTCGAGCGGCGGAAGAATTTTATGACTCCTTGAGAATTTTAAGTAAGAATTTTATTGCTCCTTTGATGGCTTCGCGAATGCGGATGTCGAGAGATTCTTTGAATAAATTTGAATAACCGTTTCGGAAATAGCGCGGATGTTTTACTTTGCAGCAAGTAAATTTCGTTTGATTAAATGATTGCCGATCGTTTCTCAGAAGTTTGTTTTAGATAAAAATTGATGAACTAAAAAGTTATTCGTAATGTGCCAGACCGAATTCTTAGAAAAGCTTATACTTTTTAAACAAAACGAGTGATTTATTAATAATAAGCGGTAATCGGCCAATAAATAATATTATTATTTGTTTAATGAAGAGTGTAAAAATGACTTATTTTGTGATTGCTTCCAAAGCCAGTGAACTCATAATTCAGAAAACGAATAAAAGATAAGGTCTGAATAAACACGTTCGATAAAGTATGAGAACGGATTGAATTTTCCAAGATTCGCACAATCAGCGTTCCTTTCACTATTTGATTCCGCAAATCTACCGACTCGAATCTTGACAGCGGACTCGATCTTCTTTAATTTCTTTCTTTTGTCTTTCAAGAAATCCTCTTTGACTTGTCTCTCCAATTTCTCCGTATTGTAACGTCAATTGAAACTCATTTTTCATATTCCGAGGAGGAATAAAAACTTGGTAAATCAATGCAAAATCAGTTCTCGCTCTTTATCTCGTAAAATCGAGCCTGTAATCGATAGTGCTGAAACTTTCGAAAGGGTGTAATTTTGAGATAGGACCGATCGATTCGCCGTTAAGAAGTTACCGGATACTTATTAAATCATCGCGTCCCGTTATCGAGACCTTTGCTTTATAATCTATTGATTTATTAAATCGCAATAAGAAAATTGAAAATTAGAAAGATTAAGATCTCCGCAAGTGATTTACAGGAAGCGTTAAAATAATTATATTAACTGTACACGCAATCTTTAAGAAAATTCGAAACGAAATTTTCAATCACTCGAGGAATCTGATTTTGCAACAAGAACATTCCTTCAATCGCGTGCCTTGCATCATAAACCCGACCACACTTTTCTACAAAATCGTATCGAAACGGTCTGTAAGCGGGACACACTCCGCGCTCGCATAACAGGTTTCCCGGTTAACCCAAATAACCCTCCGCGCGTCTCGTCCGCTCTTATCACCCGGGAATCGCGCCCTTATTCCCGCCGAAATTGATTTTTTCCCTCCTCGAGAGGAGAGCGTCGTAAATAAGCTCGGCGATTAATTAAGCGTTGTCAGAAATCAGAACCGCCTCCGCGTCGCGCCGCCGAGGCTCCAAATTACCGGTCTCTGCCGCGCTTGTCCCTTTTATGACGGCTGAGATTTAGTGGAAAAAAGCGAGGAGGGGGAGGCGCTGCAGTCGAGGACTTTTATTAACCGTAAACAGGTGTCGCGAGAGGGGGGGGGAGGAGACGCGTGAAAAATGTGGCTGTAAAGTTCTTTTTAGCGGGGGAAAATGAGGAAGCTGCGCGAGTTTTGAGTGTCGGCTCGAGGAATGCGGGCGGGTATGGAGGCTCTTTTTTTTGGAAGGGTTTTATTTATTTTCAATAAGTTTAAGGATAATGACGTACGTTAAGTTTCCGGTATGCGTATAGGGATATGATCGGTAAGGATTAACATATGCGCGTTCTTTTGCGAAGGTCTCTTCGAATTTTAAATTTTAAGCTAACTATTTACATTTATTACGTGCTACAGCTCAAAAAAATTGTTAAATATTTCTTTAATTATCTTAAAATAAACTCCGAGCGTTTAAGCTTCATACTCGATTCAAAATTAAGTAAAAAAATGAATATTACAACGTAAAGATATTAAAAATAATACGTCAAAAATTAGAGCATTGCGTAATTAAAAGTCGGTTATTATGTAAAAACCCATCGGGATAATGCTGCAGGTGGTTGTGCTCGCGCATAAATTTGATGTATTACGATGCGCTACCTCGTAAGTTTTTCTGGGTGGCAGAGCGGAGAAACCCGTTTCGCGCAAGAAAGCAAAAAAAAAAAGAACCATCTCTCGGACGACGAAGATGATAATGAAAGGGTATAATTAAGAGAGGGCCGAGGGACATTCGAGGCGCGTTATGAAGGCACTTGTAATCTCCGAGGAGAGCCGCAAGAAGACAATGATTGGCCTCGTTTGCGAATACCGAGGGCCCGTTTACGAGCTTGAAAAATGGCGCGGAACGAGATCAGTTGGCGACTGTTTAGCGCGGGATTCGCTGGGAATTGATGTCGGGCAGTTGAGAGAATTAGAGATGCTTCTTGAACTTGAGGGTTTTCGTACAATTAAGGATACTTATATCTTTTATTCTTTTTTATTTTCAGCTCTGAATTTATTAACTTGCAGCTACGGTGTGCGATTCACTAATCTTACTGCTATTTTTATATTTTTATGCGAACCCAATAATCTACTCCAATTTATCATTAGAAGTTAATGACCTATGCATAATAATATTTACGATGAAATTATAAATTATTAACTAGACACTCCTATTTAATAACAATTAAAATTATCTTCACAAAAATTATTTTAAACCGCACGCCAACATTCAATAAAACAAACCTACAAGGAATGCACTTCGACGCATCCGTCGCTTTCCTTTTTCCTTACGAGCCTCTCGGCGGTCCTCCCGAAGCCGTGTGTCCGCCGTGTGGCAGCAGCTCAT
This sequence comes from Ormyrus pomaceus, assembly GCA_900474385.1. Classification (NCBI taxonomy): domain Eukaryota; kingdom Metazoa; phylum Arthropoda; class Insecta; order Hymenoptera; family Ormyridae; genus Ormyrus; species Ormyrus pomaceus. Next base: position 72,967 of record UCOM01000223.1, read on the forward strand.
GAAATTCGCGACAGCGGCGTTTATCTCCCGGCGCGTAATTTTTCTCGGAACGCGCGTCTCTCGCTCTCTCCGAGGCACATATAAAAAGCGCCCGTTTACGACTCATTTCCATGCGGCTCGCGAAATCACTTGCGACCGCAAATCTTTTTCGCCCGTCGCGCGCAGCCCGCCGCCAAGCTGCCGAATCGCGGCTAAGTGTACAATGACCCGCAGGCGACGCGACGTCGTAAAGCAAGTGCACAATGGACGGGTTTTAACGGCGCCGATGGGGGACAAAAAATATATCCCCCGACCGTTGCGCCGCCGCGGTGCGTCTTTTTTTGCGGGAGCCCTCTTCGTTTGTGTGTCTTTCTTAACGAGAGGTGCGGAGTCGTTGTTAATGTATGTGCAATGAGGGCGATAAATTTTTTTTGAAAAACCTAAGGGATTTACGCGCGGGTTCAAGCTCGAATTCCGCCGTGGGGGAGGTTTTATGAGTTTCGCTGATGTGTCTTTTTCGGTTAAAAGGTGTATTGCTATAAATTTTTTTTATAGGATCGTTATTTATGTATTTATTAACCAAAACTCTCATAGTATAGACAATGCTTGCGTAAATAATATATTTTTTACTAATATTTTTTATTTCGTCACTTGATAAAAGAGAAAAATACATTAACGTAAAATTTGTCAACCATTTGCCCGGCCACAAATTCTTTGAACATCCAGTTGTTTCGATTCTAAATAAAAATCACGTAAAAATAAACTTTTCAGAATATTTTTCCTCGTCACTCGTCCATCGAAAACCTTGGCTTTTCAATCCCAGACGCAGTCAAAGAACCGGATGCACTTAGCTAAGGATGCACTCCGCGACAGGTGACGCGAGAGATAGGAGACGAGCGTTTATATGAAACGGGGAGTCGTTTCCGACGCCGCCTTATTAATCCCCGCGACTCACGCGAGTCCGAGATTTTATCGAGCCGAGAGTGCCGGTTAACGAGTCACGTGGGCCGAGGCACCGAGTTGTTCTTCGGTGTGTCGCCGAAAGGGCGGGGATTTGTTTCTCTGGCACGTCCAGAGAGTCGCGAGTGATTTTTCTATTTTGTCGGCGAGATCTGAAAGCTTCGAGCTTTCGTCATTAACATCTCGGCCTCGATTCTCGGCGGCAGGATAAGACGAGCGACTGCAAAAAAATCAATGCCGATGATGTGCTACTGTATTAAAAACTTGCGCTTAATCAGAAACTGTAGTCGTCTATCAAAAATCGCCTTTATTGTAAGAACATGACGAAGACTACAAATAGTCTATAAGGGTAAGGAATGTAGCATAAATCAAGCACATCGGCGTCGATTGAACGTCGCAATTATGACAGTATTAATGAAGCAATTACTTTCTTTTGTGTAGTAATCCCGTAAGCAAACTAACGTTCATTCAATCCCAAAAGGCTAAAAAATGATTTGCTTTTATAAATCGAAGCATATAATTGATACTTGATACGTCTAGTTTTTTTTTTTTTGTTTGCTTGGCTATACATTTCAAATGAAATGATTTATTATTTTTCTTTCAACGGGCAATTTTCGGATCAATAAATTATTATTCAATTCAAGCTAATAAATATTAACCACCGCTTAAACAAATATTCAAAGACCTACAATTACAGCTTTCAAGACGCGAATTTTTCGACCTTAAAAGACCCTCCCAGAAATTTTCCCCGCGCATTCCTTTTGTCCTCCCCGCCTCGAAAAAAGAAACAAAAAAAAACTGCAATTTCAGCGACTTTCCACCGCGGAAAGTGCATTTGCATACCTCTGCCTCGCGTGACTAATTGAGACGACTGGTTCGCGGGCAAGACGAATGCCAAGAGGCCCGCACCGCGGGCACGGAGAGCGCGGAAAAAGGCCCCGCGAGAGAGAGAGAGAGATCGATGACGCGCGGGAGCGAGAGAGGCGATTTTTCTTCGTCCGTCGCGCCGCGCGCGGCTCGGCGATGCTTAAAAGTAAATTAATCATCTGCGCGACGAGACGGGAAGCGCGGAATTTCGAGGTTAATTATAACTGTTATAACGAGCGCGAGAGGCCCGATTTTACGGTTCGATCGCGCGGGGCCCTTTTTGTTTGCTTTAAAGGAGCAGGGCCGGACGCGAAGGTGACACGAATTTTTACCCGGGAATTTTATAATGATCGGCCTTTTACGAGCCGACTATCATCTTTGTTTTAGGGTGAGCCTGACGGGCCGGCGTTTAATAATTCAAATTAATTGACGGGGCTTGTAGGATTCGCGAAAACACGTGTTCGCGTTGACGGGAGAGAGAGTTGGGAGGAAGGGGCAGTGTTGCAATTTTTTAATTGACGTCTTTAGGCAGTATGATTATTATTGCCCGCGCTTCGAGGCTTTTTTTTTATTGCCGATGAAAGTAAAAATGAGCTTTAAAAGATAAGTGTTACGCGGAATTTTTCTTACTCTAATTTTGAAAGAGAAGGTTTTAATGAAAAGTAATATTTTAGTATACAGAATTTCCATGATTAATCATGGAATGCCTATTAGTGTTTGCAAACGTTATTCAAAGTGCACCCCTGCAACTAAAAGTTTGCCTCCTCGACGCCGAAACCAATCCCGAAGCGCGAGACAGCCAAAAAACTTGACCCCACTCACGTGACACAATTACGCAGCGCGAATCGCTCGGCCTTCAAACTCCCGCGGCTCCTCCCCTCGGTGCGTCTCGTCCGTCGAAAAGTCCGGTCGAAAAAGGCCTCACCTACTTCCCCAGTACCACAGTCTCATTACGTCTTCGGCGGCCGGGGTGCGCAGTGCGCCGTCGACGCTCGCGCCCGTAATTAGACACTTAGCGTTTAACCAGTCGCTAATTGCCGGGCGGTCGGCCGTATAGCCTTTTCTCTTTCTCTCCCTCTCCCTCTCTCTCTCTCTCTCTCTCTCGCTCTCTCCGTGCCGCCTTAAAACAAGCGCCTCGCGCAGACGATAATTCGCATTCGAGGCAGGCGCTCTTCGCGGGAATCCGACTGGAATCCAGTTTCCATTTGCGACTTTAATTGCTTCCGTTCGCTGACTGGCTAAGTACGTACGTGCCAGATTTCAAGGGCCCGCGCCAAGTAAATGGACCGGATAATGGAGAGTCGCCGGGAGTAAAGGATCTTTTTCGGGACGAGGGTTGGAGGACGCGGCGACGGGCCTCTTTTTCCTCGGGTGTTTTTTTTTTTTTTAACGCGCCGAGCGGTCATCTGCCTCGGGAAACGAGGTATGATAATGCGAGAGTTGTACTCCCGTGACGCCTTTTTTTTTGTCGGACTCTAGAGAGTTTTAGAACGTGACGTTAAGAGGTTCTTGCTGCCTCTACGGTTGTCTTATACGGATTCTAGAAGTGGACGACTCGTTAATTAACGATTTAAGAGCCAAGATATAGACATTTATAATAAAGAACCAGGATTACTTTGTTTATCATTGTCGCTCGCGCGCACGTTGCACCAGAAATCGACCTCTCGCGCAACTTACGAGATATAAGTTCGACTTGATAACGCAATATATGCAAATTCGACGGACACAGATCCATTATACTCTTTGTGCCGGATTTTTCGAGAAGCCAGATATAATAACTACAAGTCTCGAGGGTCGAACAAAGCCTTACCCACAAATCCGTCGTAACGATCTCTTAAATTAAAATCGCCTCGGCTAATCCTCGGCGGGCAAACAATATATACCCCCTAAACACGAGAGCCCACTCCATTAAGAGCCACGGGAAGCGGTAGCCCGTGCAAAAAAGCGCTCGGAAAATTAGCGCGCGCGCGTATTAACATTTCCATTGTCTCTCTCGCGAGGCGGCGAGCGTCGACTCCGCGCGCGCCGCTCGGAGACTCTCGCGTGTCTATTGGCCTACATACCTACCGCATTCGTTCCAGTTCTTATTGGGTAAAAGCAGTCGGGGCGGCGGCTTAATGAATCACCTCGGCCGGGCAATTTTCTGTCATTTCGCGAATCCGCGACACTTCCATCTCTCTCTCTATCTCTCTTTCTCTCTCGGTGGAGGCCGTGATTTACGAGGAGCTCGTCTCTCTTTTCCGGGTTGCGCGCGCAAGGCAATTACTAGAGACTTGTGTTACTTCGGGAGAGCGTAAAAAGTTTATGGCTTTTATTGAGAGCCGAGGAGAGACGCTTTTTGTTAGCGGCTCGCTGGTTTTATTGAAATTTAATCACTCCCGTTTGCGGAGGAGCCGCATTGCGAGGCGCGAGTTGCCGTCTTTAGAGGTGTCGAGCGGGATTGGAGTAAACGAAGCTTTAGAGGTGTGGATTATTGTTATACGTGCTTGAGGTTCATTATTTGGAGAAGCGTCTGGTATGGTTGCACGTAGTTTATCTCCTCGAACGACTGGTATAAATTGCTGACTGATCTTAATGTATTGCGAAGGTAATAAATATTATTCCATTTTCAAAAAGCAGATAATTTCTCAAAAAAAAGTAAAAGCAACCACTGAAGAAAAAAATCTCAAAAGGGTCTATTTATAAACAAAGCGTCCACTTCGAAGGTCCCCCCTGAAAAACATCAAAGCAGGCGTGCTTGAGATGAAACGATTTCCAGATCGGAAACAGCTCTCGCGCACTCGCTTGGCCGCGGCGAAACCGATCGTTCGATTCGCTCCGCGTTGGCGTGACGAAAAGCTCTCGGGGGGGGGGGGGGGGATTAGAGCTCTTTGTTTATCGCAGCCAGCCGATCGTCCGGGGCCCCGACTCTTGTGCTCTCCTTTTCGCGGCGCGAAACGCGAAACTCGCGGGAGACTCGCTCGATCCGCGTGGGATGAACACGCGCGCACGTTAAAAGGGGGTATATGTACCGCGCGATAAAGCGGGTCAGGGTCGGGCTGGCTTTTTTACGCGACCCACATAGAATTTCCAGGCGCAAAAAGGCGCAGACGGTAATGAATTCTATCGATCGATCGCCAATTGCTTAATTGGAGAGGGAGAGATGAGTTTTTCCGCGGCCGATGCCGCTTATTGGGTTTCTTCGGGGAATTAGCGTGTTCGATTCTAGCGCAGATGCGATTTGTAAGTGTGTTTTGCCGGGGCTTGCGAAGATCGGCTTGTATTGTGTTTGGTAATAATCGGGAAGGTGTAGGTATCTGTATCGAGGTGAAACGGATTTGAGAAAGTTGTTTAATGCAAGGGCTTGGAGAAACGCGATTTTGCTTCTCGTCTTACTGTATACGATACTTTTATCTTCTAAATGAACTTACGGCTAATACAGGCAAGTATTTTCCTGGAAATAATTAACAAAATAAAACTAGGCTTAAGAAATAGCAGCTCTTCTATTAAACATTTAATTAAGATAAAATTTCGCAATATGATTCTCATCAAAATAACAGATAGTATCTTGGTAGAAATTCAAATATTAACACTGTCTAATAGGAAACTATAAAATAGATCGGAGAACTCGCTTATTGTTAAATCAAACGCATTTTCGGATCGCTTTGAAGAGATCTAGCTAACTTAAAGACATTGTAATAAAAATCGAAATGTTTATACATAATTGACTCAAATGTTAGTCTATATAGAAATAATTAAAAACTGAAATCCATTTCCACGAAAAAGACCGGTGCGGTTATTAAGCTCGAGGATAGAAGCGACGCAGCGTCCAACAATGCCGACAATTGAACGAATTAAACTCCGAAAAAAAAGTTTCTCGGCCTGGTGAGCTTTGTAGGGCGCGTTGCATCGACTTCTGAACATAGCATCCGGCTCGCTTAGCTTCGCCTAATCGCCGGAAGTATTTAAATACCGCGCACGGCGAGGTTCGTTTGTAACGTCGGCACACGGATTAATTAAAAGAGCATATTGTGATTCTCCGAAACGTTTATTGAGGATTACATTGAATTTCAGATTTTATGCGTTTTTGCGTTGAACAATTTGAGAGAAGCATGCATGACTAAAGATTCGTGCAGGAAGGATAAAATTCTTACGTGCCTTTATAAAACGGAAGTATATTGTAAAGTTGGTTGAATCATTAAACAATAAATATTGACTAGACTGGCATTCGTATTCGTCTTTATCAGATTTTAAAATTTTCTGTTTAACCACAATTTTTAAATTATTTTAATTAGAAGCTTGCGTTTATCCCCAAAGCTCCATAAATCTATGCATCATTTGCAATGAATTATGGCCATTTTCTGCTTTAATTCCTTTGCGTTTCGGCTGAAAAAAAGTTCTTTTGTCATAAAGGTGTAGCGTGTCGCGTTCCGGATACGCGAGCGTGAAATTACACGGCTCGTTGGCGCTCGTTTCGGTTCTCCTGTAGGAGCCACGTGCAAACGAATGCGCCAGACTGCTAGTCGTTTCCGGTCGTTAACCGCTCGAAAAATTAGTTTTGTAGCTTTCCTCGCGGTAATAAATGTTTTGTACACTTTGGAATTGAAATATTTACAGAGCGGAGTAATTGCCGTAATTTTTTGATTTTTTTAGTTTTCATTTGATATTGTAAAAGATTAGAAGAATTCATTAAGCCCGGTATCAAATGGATTTGTTAATTTCTACGATGAAATTTTAAGATTATTACGGTTTCTAAAAGATGTTAACAGCCTAATTGAAATATACAGAAAATAATTGCACAGAGGCTAAATGGGAAGCAGCGAAACAGCAATAATCCAAAATTAGATTGCTAATAACGTTAAGAATAGAAGAGACCGTAAAGGAAAGTAGATGAAGACAATGGCACAGACAATGGAGTAAGAACACGAGAGATAATCAGATATAACCGAGTGAAACTTAATCGAATAAAAGCGTTTCATACAATCAATTTGACACAATCAAGTTTATATTTACTGCAGCATCTAAGTAACTTCTCATGGGCTATTGTTACTAACGATTTTCTTCACTCAAAAAAATGAATTAACTTTCTCATTACCAAATATTTACAAAAACTAAAATCGTCACTCACATTTACAAGCAAACCTTTATAATAAACTATAAATCCTCTAAACAATTTTACTAGAAACTTCACTTTAAAAACAGACGAGTGAGCCCTAATCGAATTAAAGCGTTTCCATCCTCGAGAGGAAGAGGACGCGGGACTCGATTGATCGAGGCTAAAGCCGCAACTCCGACTCTCCCCCAATCATACTTAGCGCTGCGAATCGAGTCGGGGAAACAACGGCGTCGTCGTGACGTTGGCGCTTGCGGGCCTTTTGTAAGAGCGAAGCTCCTTCCTTGTTTTTTTATCGGGCCTGAAATCCGAGACAAGTGCGATTGCACGGAGATGCGGCTTGCGTTTAAAAGGGGATTCTTTTGGATTGGAAGTTCAATTTTGTTTGTTGAAGTTAAAGAATTTTGATGATAAGTAGATTGATAACTTAATTTTTGGTAAATTTTAAGTAAATTTAATTTTTCAAATAATAAATATTAAAATAAGAACAATATTTATACCTAAAACAAAAAGCCTGCATTATTCTTTGCCACCCTAAGAGCTTATACTTCCAATCCAGAACCTCAAAAAAAAACCACACACGCCCCTATCAATCGTTAACCACGCTCGAAACTTGAAAACCTTATCCGTCCTAATCCATCACACTCGTCGCTAAATCGCCTCCTGCTTCATCGCTTCATAACCCATCGACATCCCTTCTCCTCCCCTTCTCGTACAGGATGAGAGCGCGTCCTTGGCTACTCTCGCAAGCCATTATCTCGTCTCCGCAAACAAGACGTCGGGTCGCCGGGAGGAGTTCGTTGCTCCCGGCCCGATATCACCAGCGAGTGATAGCGAAATTGCAGTCGCGTGCAGGCCGTTCGCCCAGAGAGAGACAGAGAGAGAGAGAGAGAGAGAGAGGATGACGGAGTCGCGAGGAAGCGGACGTTCCGCCGGCTGTGATTAAGCGGAGCTCCTACGTCCTCGTCCTATCGGGGTGGTTCAGGCTGATGGCCGGCTGTTGCGAGCGTAGATGCGCTCGGACGATTTCATTTGGGAAAGACGTTTGACGTAATGTTTCCGTTTAATGCCCAGTTGGGCTCTTACTTTTTGCAAGGATCGCGCTAACTCTCGTTTTTTTTAGATGATATTGAAAAGTTGAAGTTTCATTGAAATGTGCCAGGGTGTTTTAAAAGTGTTTTCAACAGAGGGCAACATCTTGAACGGAAAATTTAATCTGGTAATTATAGTTCCAGGGATGTAGAGCGCTAAAAGCTGACCAGCCCCAATGATTATTTGACTAAATACGTAATGGATACAAATAACATTGAAAATCAACAGTTTTAACACCCCACATCTTTGAAACTATAAATAGTTAGATTAAAAAATATCATCAGAATTTTTCGTTCAAGATGTTGCCTAAATTTTCGAAACACCCTGAATAGATACCGAAGAAAAGTCCAATGTTCCAGTTGTATTAAAAAATCCAATCAATACTCTTTACAAACCTACCGTTCGCCTACAATCTCCGCTGCAAATCACAGTGAAATCCCCGAAAAAAACTCAATCAATCCCCCCGTTCCGCATTGAGGAGTCCCCTGCAAAACAGGGCGGTGCTTCGAGAACATCTCCGCGAGGCTTGCCAGCCGCCAGCACATCCACCTTTTATGCTCGCCCGGCGATTTATTCGCGCATTCAGCCTGACAAGTCGACAAGTGGTGGTGTGTCGCGCTCTTTGGCGGTCGCGCGCGCTCGGTTCGTTATCTTTTGTCGCTGCGGCCGGCTCGCGTTTCTTCGCGCTCGTTTGATTAGGTGGCGTGGGCAGGCGGCGCGAGAGACCGGAAAATTGCCGGGCGAAAACGGACGGCGGCGGCGGAGAGAGCGAAGTCAATGGACATCGAGCGACAAAGTCGTTTATTTGCGGATCGAGCTGTGCGAGGGTGACTGATTGCGATTGGGATTTTTTGCGCTTCACCGTGTCGGCGGAAATTAATTTTCAGACTTCTTATTTTGGATTGTGGGTATATAAATATAGCCAATTTATAGCAACTAATTCCTTGCCCTGAATAAATTAATACCGATATTCACCTGAAAAAATGCCTTAATCGCCACCGATCGAGAATAATTAAAATCCACGGAGCGACACGCGTCGCGGCGACCCGTTGGACCGCGTCGACGACGTGCTGCTTTTCGCGCGAAGCCGAGTTTGAAGCCGCTCGGGCTTGCGAATGCCGTCGAGTCGCATTCCCGGTGCCGGCGCGTCGCTTTTCACAATCGTCGCGCGGCTGCGTTTACCTATCCGAGGCGAGAACACGCCCACGCCCGACCACACCCGCCGCGTTTTCGCCCGGCCTCGCTTCCTCCTTTGTCTTTGGACGCCGAGTTTTTGGCGGCCCGATCCTTGGACACGGACTCGTTGGGTTGTGTGTGAACATTGTTTTTCAAAGCTGAGTCGTTAAAATTCACTACATAGATATTTGTCATAAAATAGTTTGAATGAAGCTTGTGGCTTTGTCGTTATTAAATACTGCAAAGTTCTACAATAATGAACCGCAACTCGTCCGTAGGTAACAAGATAATAAAAACTTTTGATTTTGAGCAGAGCTGCAAAGTACGCATAAAATATACACGCGAAGCTGAACCTCAATTTTCATAAAACAACAAAGTTCCACTTCCGCTTTAAAGTCCGCAATAAGAAGGTTTATCGTATTGCTTAGAAAAAGACTCGGCATAATAACGAACGCCAAGAAACCTCGCTATCTCCAACGCCGTTTAACCTAGAAAACGTTCTCCTAAAAACGACGGCAAAAGTCTCATTGTCGGGCGTCGTCGGGGCGCCGTCTCAAAAGTATACGGCCACTTCGCTAAACCGAGACTACGTATGCAAAACAAGTCCAGGTACCGGCATTGTGCGGAAAATTTAAAGCCCCTTTCCGGCGCGCGACCGCGATTCGCCGCTCTTTCGCCGAATGGACGGAGAGGCGCGCGCGCGCGCGCGACGAAGGTGCGACTATTTCGCGCCTGGGAATCGAGAATGAGGCGGGCAAAAAGCGACCGACGGATGCGCGCTCGCTGAGTTTTAATTACTCCCGATGTTTTGCCCGCGCTGGATACGACGATTCTCGTTACTTCGTCTGGGGAATGAGTAATTAGAGATTTCTAATTCCCCCGGCTGCTGAATTGATTGGGGAAAAAAAAGGCCGAGTCCCATTGATTTTGGGTCGATCGCGAGCTAAAAAGTGGCGCGATTTATATTCGATTATTCGTTTGCGGTCTTCGGAAATTGTCGACGCTGTTATTAAATTCAATTATTATAGTTTTCACTTAATTTGCAAATCGAAAAAAAATACTCGTGTCTGTGAATTTTTAAACCAAATCTTCCAAGTGCTTCTTCGAAGCTCCTAACCGGAGATCCTTTAAACTCGATCCGGCGTTTGGGCGTGTCGGCGGACCGCAAAAGCCAAGCGACAACAACAGCTCATATTTTCACGAGCGAGCAGCAAATTGAGTTACACGCGAGAGAGCCGCCGAGCAAACGGCGATATTCTAATTAGGCTCTCGAAGCGCCGTACAATTATGTAATCGGCGCTCGTAAAGTCGCCGGTTTAATTGCTCGCTTTGGTAAGGCCCCCTCGTGTCTCCATTAAAGTCCCGGGCACTTTTCCTCGGTCCCCGGCGCGCGCAGCAATTACTCATTTTCGCGCGCGGCCTGGGTGTCCGTTAGTTTTCGCGCTAAGCGCGGCGCGCGCCGGCGGTTTATCACCGGGCGAGTGCACGAGCGGACGTGCGATCCGCGGCCACTTTCTTCGAGGTGAGAGAGAGACGTAATAAACTATAGAGAGCGCGTCGTTCAGGAGGGTGGGTGGGACGAGCGCTTTCGTTGCCGCAATGCCCCCGAGGATTGGGCAACCCCGAAACGGAGTTTAGTGCGCTCCGACGTGATGCGCGGAAATGTTTACCTTCGGCTCTATTTTGTCGGGTATTTAAACGTTATTGAGCATTGGAATAGTCATTTTAGATTTAGAATTATAATTTAGATTTATAAGCTGCCTTGCTAACTTTCTGACTATCATAGATTTTCTATTAAAGTAACTCGATTCGAAATCACAGATTCATAAATCATAGCATTAAATTGAAAAAACAACTCACCGAAACCCATGCGCACCTCCTCCTCGTCGTCGCTGTCGATGTGCTTGATCCCGGCGACCTCGAAGCTCCTCGCCTCGACCTTGTTGTCGGTGCACCGGCAGCTGGCCTCGTTCTCGCACTCGCAGCCGTCCCCGGCGCACTTGCACCCGAGGAGCGGGTCGTCCGTGTCGATGTTACGGCAGGCGATGCACGGGAAGGTCAGGTCGTCGATCGACACCCTCTCGATCTTCCGCTCGACGGTCACCAGGAGATTGTTTATGTAGGCGGGCAGCTCGAGGTCCGTAACGTCGTCCGGCCGCGCGGTATTCTCGAACAGCTGGGACTGCTGCTGCTCGCCGTTCAGCTGCCGGTCCTGGAAGTGCTCGCTCGACGCGACCGACTCCAGGGTGACCGGGTTGGCCAGGTCACCCGGCGCCAGCACCCGGCTGCGAGTCTCGCAGCGAGAGGTCTCCTTCCACTTGACCATCGTGGCCGGAGACACTACTCGCGTGCCGCGCTTTAGCTTGCGCGATTCACTCGTGTCTGTTGAGAGAGGAAGGATTGTCAAGGCGGTTTTTCGATTTTTTTCAAGTATTAGGATAGAGTGCTTGGTGTTTAATCGATAAGTTACCAATCTTTACTTTAACGAATTTTATACAGTATAATTATTTTCTTGAAACCAAACAAAGCAAGCAGATTCGCAAAAAGTATAACTCACGGTGATGAAGGCCGCGGGCCTCCTTCTCCCAGTCGGAGCATCTACCGGAGCTGGTGGAGCGCCTCTCGCTGGCGGCCCTGGCCTCCTCGGCCCAGGCGTCTACGCTGGACGACGACTTGGACTTGAGCACGTCGGCGTCGGCTTGGGCCAGCAGCAGCTGATCGGCGGCGAGGGTCCTCTGGTGTCTGCCCACGTAGCCGGCCACGTGCCTCTCGGTGGAGCGGCTCTCGTGGTGGGAGCGGAAGCGCGGCTCCTCGCGACGCTGGTGCCACCTCGGCTCGCCGGAGAACGACTGCGAGGACGAGGCGGTCGAGGAGGTCGAGGAGCTGGAGGCCGCAGCGGACTGCTTCTGCGCACTGGGGCCCGGGTCGCGCCACTCCATGAACTCGTCCTCCCGGTCCCAGCCGAGGATCCCCGGGGCCCGCATCGACGATGCTCGCCACACCAGGGCTATCTGGAGGGTGAACGGGAACGTGATTTTTAGAAAATGCAAGCTAATTGCGTTTTAAGTTTTTCAGAAATATTTTTCCTAGCCGGAGGAAGTTGCATTGTCGTTCTTACGGCAGAAAAAGCGGAAGCGCATACTTAGTTCATTATTTCGCTGGCATTATTACAATACGCCTGTACAATAACGTACTGGGTGGAGCATTCGTTTGAAATGAATCAGCCAGTTTTACGAAGCAAGAAAAATATTAATATTATAGAGTATGAAGTAACTCACCTCAACAGTATCGTTCTCGACCGCGTCAGCAGCGGCGACGGCGGCGCTGGCCTGCTGCGACGGCTGGACTCTGGGGTTGGGGCTCGCGCTCGCAGCAGCCGCGCTGCGCACGCAGAGGTAGCATTCCCCGAGACGCAGCGTCGAGGCCTCCAATTCGCCGAGCCTCAGGACGAGACCGTGCCCGCCGAGGGTCAGGGGCCACCCTTCGGGGATCACGAATTCGTTGCCCTGGAAGCAGAAAGAGAGCGGAACGATTAAGCGAGGCGGGGTTTATTGGTGTAACGGTGCTTTGGCGCGGTGACGGGCGTTTGGGTTAATAAATGAAAGTTTATTGACTTCCGTTGTTCATTTGGACCTTCGTGTAGAATTCATCGGTGGGGATCAAAGATTTTATGTGTAGCCTTGGAGGGCGAAGCGTCGTTAAAAGATCTTTTATTCATTATTCGCTTCCATCTGAATCAATTGAAGATCAAATTCCGAAATTGGTTTATACAATATATTTATAATTTGTTGTATAAAGCAAGCAAAAACTGTCTAATATAAAAAAAACTGCACTGTATTATTAACTAAATGCGTACAATTTATGAAAACTGGACTCAAAAATTAGACGTTAAAATCGACTCTCAGAGCCGCAACTGATTTTATCGGACATGCGAAAGGAGTTAAATTGCACGACCCTTTAAAAAATTCACCAGTTTTCGGAAGTAATACGATAATTATATACAACTTTTTCGCTAAACCTGCAATTGCATAATCAAGAAACTTGGATCTTATTATCCGGCATGATATCCTAATTACAGGACCTATTATCTTTTGAACGCGATCGACTTTTGGAAGAACAAGCTTTTATAATAGCTCTTAATTAAACTCGTCAACCGCTTCTCGAAACGATGATGTTCATTACTTTTAATTCGAAAACAAGTTTTCTTATTGTGATTATTTATTTCACGTTAAAATCGCATTTATACACAAATGTTTTATTCTATTTTTTAAGGAATAATTGTAAATTCCAATAAAGCGTGGGTCTTAATTCGATTGAAATGTAAACGTTGCAGAAGCAGAACAATTGCAACAATGCAGTTTCTTCAATTTACTCCGGCAATTTAAACAATTTCTATTATATCAACTGCAGAAAAAACATCGAAACACACAAAATTCAAACTATTTTCGAAAATCCAAGTAGAAAAATGCAGAATAATCAGTACAAATTCCACTTAAGGCATTGGAAAAAAGCTTGACGTTGACAGCCAGGTTAAAGAGCAACCCCGAGCTCTTGGAATTCGCTTCTATATTGGAAACCAACACAGAAATGCAGGAATTTGGTCCCACAGTGCCGTCGAACTCGGAAAAATCCACTGGCATTTTGAATTCGCGCCACGATGAAATTCGCCGAGCGGCGCAGAAGTGAGAATACGTGTTTGCTGAATGCTCGGGAAAAGAGATCGATTATTCCTCGATAGAGAGTGCAATTAATGTAATGGTAAAAGGCTCGATAAGTTCATTAATGATGAATTTTAAGATTTTTTTCTAGCAGATTAAACTTGCTTTCAATAAACTGAATATTCATACAAGATCAACCAAAAAACTCGCAAAATTACAAGAAACTGGATAATTAATGTTTTGCAAAACCATTATATTCTTATATCAATGGCTAATCCAAACAAATTATACCAACATCTTCAAGCACGCTTTCCTTCGAACTTCCCACCTTCGACAAAGCCATTCCCCCGTACAATTACCGAAGCAACAACCCGCCGCCTCGCCGCGGCTTAGCTCCGTTTTCGCGGAACTCTTATCCCAGAGGCGCGTATTAATAGCCTCCTCTCCTCCTCTCGGGATCGTCCCTCTTTCCCGCGGGCCGCGCAAATTTGCGCGCGAAGGGTAATTGGGATTAGCGACGCTCGCCCGTCGAATAAGTAATTAGCGCGCGAAAATAGCGGCCAGCGCGCAATTATTATTAAAGCCGGCCGCGGAGTTCGGGGAAGCGCGCGCACCGAAAGAGCGTGAAAATTCCCGCGAGCAATTAGGGAAGGACGAGAGCGGGGAGATGCTGCTTTAAACGCGTTGCCGCTGTGTGACGTAAGTCGCGGATTATTACCCGCGGTGTGGGTTTAAATTAGAGTTGCGCGAAATGATTTTCGGATAAGGCTTTAGCTGCGGGGCGACTGTTTAGTTGGTAATGCTTTCGAGGATAAAAGGATAAGCGACGGGTAAGTAATCGTGAGAAAGTACTTTTGCCGCGCAATCAGGACGAAATTAAAGTTGACTTTTTGTGTAACAGTAAAGCTTTTTTTTTTTAATAATACGATGACAGATGGGCTTGGAGTGGGAGTATTGAACGTATAAAATAACACCCTTGTAAAAGAGTGCATCATGCAGATTGAAAAAGGACGCGTCAATATATTTCATCATTTACAATTGCACGGCATCAGGCTTTTTGTACTCTTAAGTGGACAATGCCCTGGAATTCTTTAGAAATCATTTTTATCAAGCCGTATTGTTTGATTTTGAATGCGCGCGGTTTATTAAAACGCACGAAAAATGAGCTTCCAGCAAAGTAAGCGATAAATTTTTCGCTCCCCTCCGCCAAAAAAAAAAAAAACTCGGTGCGCTCTCAATCTGCCGCCTCGCATTTTTTACGACCTTCGCCTCCCATATAAGCTCCGTCGGATAGCTCTCGATATCTGCCTCGATTGCGGAGCTTTTTCGCTTATAGCGGAGACAAACGATTCCTCGCGCGAGCGGATCCGGAATAGCTTTGACTAACGAGAAAATGGGCCTCGCGCGCCGCGGCGTTTAATTGGCTGTCGCGTTGCGCGCCCAGGCACCCGATAGCGCCTTGCTTCGTTAGGCGGCGGTTCCCTTTGGCCAGATGCTAATTTTAATGGCCGATACTCTCTTTATTCTCGCCCGATCGATCCGGGATGCGCCCTTTCCTTCTTCTTTTTTTGTTTTCTTCTCTCGCTCCTCCTCCCTCTCCCGGGCAACGTGCCAATTGGAATCTCGGGGCCCTTCGCGATTTGTAACGCGAGAGTTGGGATGTGTTCGTGCTTGTAAACCGTGGGACGCTTTTAATATTCTGGGCTGATTGTGCTACCTTTTTTGGTTTTCTCGATCGCTCGCTATTTACTGATTTTTCAGGCTAATATTTCGTAGGTAAAGTGTCATTAAGATAATTTGAATTAACGGCCTGATATACCGCTTATAAAAAATTAGAATTAATTACTCAATTGCTCCAAGAATTTCTCAATTTTAAATTTAATTTAAATATTTTCATCTATAATATCCATCCAATAAATCTAAAATTTACGTATCAAATAAACAAAATACAATGTTCGAGTTTAGATACCCACACAACTTATAGAGATGCAAATTCCATCTATATAAGGAAAGATGACGCAAAATCCTAAACCGCGCGAGCTTACTGTTTTCTGCGGTAACAGTTAAATCCGCGCTCGTTCGAAACAATACAAATACATAATAAACGCGGGGATAAAAAGTAAAAAAGCCACCTCGAATACTTTCTCCTCCTCGAGAATCGCGCCTCTCCCACCGGCATAACAAATACATTCCGCGAATTCGAGGATTTTTTTCCCCCGGCCGCGGCGAACGTCGCCTAATAAGCGCTAAAACGCGCGTACATAACAGTATAGGGACTCGGGGCAGGCGGCGCACAATTGGCCATTCAAGGACCGGCTTTTCTGGGTTATCACGCAGAAGCGAGCCGAGACGAAAACAATGCTCTCTCCGCGGCGCGGCGCGCGGAGTCCGATAAAGTCGCGCGCGTCGGCCGTAACTGTAAAAGCGCCCGGCGGAGAGCGAGATTCTATTCCTATAAGCGATTTCCGAGCCTGAATTTAACGCGCCGCTGGACTAATGCGTCGCGGCGTTGCGCCGTAATTGAATTTTCGCGGGGACGGATAAGGAGGATTGCGGGATTTTCCAAGGGGAATTGTCTCTTGGCTTTTGTCGAAGAATCTGGATTCTTTGAGAGGCGGTTCTGGAGCTGCGCGGAAAAGAGTGCAGTTCTCGGGGTTTACAGTTGGAGTTTGGTTATACTTATATAATTTTCTTGGCGAAAGGTAAATGTGCAGGTTCGTTGCTATCAAGATTCGTCTTCATCTTATATAAATATAATAACTCTACATAAATTATTCTATTCTAAGATATACCAAACGCTAAACAAATGCTGGTAGCAACGAACGCCCTCCATTAAAACTGCCGTTTCTTTCGAAAATCTAATTACCCTTAAAACCCGCTTCCACAAAAAGCCCCTCTCGGTAAGGTTTAAGTAACACTCGCCCGCGATTTAGCATAATCCCCGCGAGGGCCCTTAAACAAGGCGCTTTACTCGAGCTTTTAAACAGAATAACAAATCCGAGCTCGCACCTCGCGACGGTCGCGCGCTTTTGACATTTAAAGCAGGATATCCCTCGTCCCGGGCGGCTCTTCAACCTGCCGCGCGCTTTTCTCGGCGGCGGCGGCTTTGCTCGGACAGGCCTAATCTGCATTTTAAACGAGCGCCGCGCGCCGCAAAGAACTCCCGAGTGCGTGGGCGCGCAGCTGCGGAAGAGAGAGAGAGAGAGAGCTTTGCCTTAGTTACGGTCGGGGGAGGCCACGGGCAATTTGTCACCGGGAAGCGCGCTTTCTTTCGATGCACTTTTGCTGGGAGCTGTGGGAAAAATCGAGAAGCGCAGGGAGAGATTGATGGTTCGAGGTTGAAATTAAAGGAAGCTTTTATTGGTTGCTAACCGAAATTGTGCAAGGACGCCGTTATGTGTCAAAAATTGAAAAAAAAAAATTAATTTAAGAAATTTATGAATATCAAAGGATACATTTTTATAATTTATTTCCGTTATCCGGTAAAAAGTGCCGTCTCTCTTTTTATTTATCAAGATTTATACCGTTTTAAATCACAAGTTTACAAAATGCATTTTAATCTTATTTTCTATAGACTAATTGAAATAATGAGATGTTTTATAAATTATTATATAAATCTATGTAGGTCATTTTTTTTATATCTAATCATAGTAGAGCTATTTGACGCAATTACTGTATTAAATCTCGAGAAAGTACTAAAAAAAAACCAGTACACTAAACATCAACACCCGAACAGCAATTTTTAGCCTCATTACTACAAGCACTGGCATAAATACCACGTGGCCGGCAATCGACAGCCTCCTTTCCGAAGCGCGCAATCACGCGCGAATTTTTCCCCCCCGGAGGAAACGATAATTACAAATCAATCCCTCCTCGCTTGGAGTAAGAAGACAGAAAGGGCAGCGGCAGACGCGCCGAGCGACGCGTTAATCGCCGGGAAGGATCGCGCCTGAATAACATCGTCGGAGCGCGCGAAGGCGGAAAACGGGACTCGCACTTATTATATCTCTCCGATGCCGCGCGAGAGAGTCCGCTTCTACCGCGCGTATATATATAATTTACTACCGCGCACTGCGCGCCGTCGAAAAGCGCCGTTTGAAGGTGAGGAAAATTCGCTGACGAGTTATTTTCCATGCTTTTCTTTTCGGCTTGGGTGTTTACGAAGGCGACGTTTAGCGTTTATATACGGAGATCTAAATAACTTGCGTTTTCGTAATTTAGTCGAGAGCGCGAGAGGGAGGTTATCGAAACGGGACGAATTCGAAGAAGCAAAAAGGCCAGTCAATAATCATAACGGGAACCCGACGTATATGCAATCAACTGTAGCTTTGCCTCGGATTCTGGACGATAAATCATCTCGCGGCCGCTGTGGTTTAAGAATTCAATTCGAAGGGGCCAGATTTTAAAATCGGTGCGTAATGTTTGAGCCGACGAAATCGTCGATTCGAAATTCGAACTCGTAGACCTCGCGAAAATCTCTTAACGAGCTGGCGGACAAGCGTATTTATACGTCGAGTCGTGATAAGTAGAAAGATTCAATTAAATCGCTCTTTATCGCCGCTATGCAGCTTCACGACTTTTCTCCGCGAGAAACGGGCGGCTTGTCGATCAGCTGCTTAGATCTCGCGTAACAAAAGATGTTGAAAAAAAAAAGAGAAGCGAATAACATGTGCTTCGACACAATGAAAAAGCCGAACTGCAGACGTACGCGTTTCGAAAGCCGAGCCGTATTCTCCGTTTGTTTGTTATTCACATTGGTAGGTATTCGTGCTTATGGTTCTGATTCGATCGATGCGATACGCCTGGAGGTACTCTGCTTTAATTAAACTTTTCTTGCTTCCTGCTTATAAAGAGGAATGAAATTTATGAGAGCAATTAAAATTTTAATGTTCTTTTATGTGCTTCTAAAGTGAGTTTTATACACACTGCCGAGCGTTTTCTGACCGTTTCTATAAAGTTACAAGCCGTCAAATTAAACTTTACTGGCCTTCTTTGTTCCAATTTTTTATTGTGCATTATCACTGTTTGATGTAGCTATATTATACGAAGCATTGCAAAGAAGCTTTCGTAACTTCTGCAACGCTAAATTAGTAAATTTACATAAAGATTTTTTTAAAAAAACTGTTTTTCCATCTAATTAAACCGTAAAACTCCAGACTATAATTACAATAAATAAAACTTCGCTCGCTAATTGCACATATCACCGTTCCCAGTCCGCTCCGACAATTGTTTACACAAGCAACTCCGCGAACAACGCCATTGTTACCGACCACAAAAAATACCGCCGCACTTTCTTCAATTGCGCGGCTCGATTTTTTCCGACAATTAAATTACCTTATCCGAGCGGCCGAACAAAAAAAAATCCAGCCCGATCGATAAACCCCGCAGGTAATTGGCGCGCGATTCTGCCGATCAGATGTGACGTCTCGCGACGACGAGCCTTTCGTTTTATTATTATGTCAGTACAAAAGCCGCGCGCGGAATAATAATTGTCGTTCTCACGACGTCGTTAATTGTCGCGATTGTTATCCCGCTCGGAGGTGAGAGAAATACGGCGGTATTATTATCGATTTTTTGCGGGGCGATTAGATGGCTGCACTTTCGATTGCGACCGAGATCGAAGGTGATTATCGTCGAGTTTTTGGATCGGGTGGCTTGTTTTGAGCGCAGACGTCGAGCGGTTAAAATTCTGTACTTTGCTCGGAACTTAATTTATAGATAATGGACCGAAGGAAGGCTCGAAACGATTGTAAAGAAGTACTTTATGACTCTGATTTTGCAAAAACGGTACTTACGATGCATTATATGTTATAAAGCAAATTTTCCGAAAAGAAAGTGAAAATTTGAATTGTGTCTCGAAAGTGAAACTTTAAGCACATTCTTACGTACGATTAAAATATTTTAAACTTTCTAAGCACTTCATTCGATAATTCACCCATAGGAAATAATGAAATCTTGATATTAAACTGTAATTTAAGCACTTTTACCTAAATCTTCAAATCCCATCAATCAGTTTTCGATCGCAAAAGCAATCACGCGGAATATTCGACAACTCCTACAAAATACAACTCGTACAACTTTCGCTTCCTGCGGACGCCAAAGGGCAGCTATAAACGCGCGCATTGCGTAAATCGACATTAAAATCTTTTCAATCGGACTGTTTTAATGCACTGCGAACGAGCTTCTAAAAGCGAATAGCACCGCCGATGTAGCATCTTTCTGCATGGTTAGCTTTATAATCGTCCGGGCGATTCTGGCCGGCGAACGCGGCCGAGCGCTCAATAAAACTCTCGTATAATTATTCATCTGCCAGTCATTGGCTTAAAGTGTATGAACTGGTCAGAGTTTTCAGCTCAATAGCCTTAATTATAAACATTCAAGGCTCGGGTTTAATGACTTGGCTTGATCAACTTCGAGCCAACTGATTAATTGTGCATTGTCGATGAACTTTTTTTTCTCTCTTCGTTCATTATTATGCTATTAATGCGTTTATTAATAACTGTTTTCTTACGTTGGCACCGAAAAAAATGAATTTAATGGTAGCTGCGATTATTTAAAAAAATTCTAAAGTATATATTGAAAATGTCTTAAATATCTACAAAACTAATCGGAATGTTTATTCAAAAAATAAGTTACAACGCGTTTGAAAAAAAAAGAGTGTTCGGAAAGCCATTGAGAACGCCACTTTAAAAAATAGATAGCATCTCGATAATAGTATGAAAACGTTGCAGCAAACTCGAGAGAGCGTTTTATATTTACGAGATAATTAAGATGGTAACAATCTTAAATTATAATAATCTTCTTTATGTCCTTTGCTCGGAGGTTCTAATTATACGTCGCTTCTATTCATTAAAAAAATCGGGGAAACCAAGAGGAAGACATCTTCTCGCAAGTTCCCTCGCCATTATCTGCAATGCAAATCGAGCAATGTTGATTATATCACGCGGGTATGCGCATGCGCACGCGCAAGGAAATCGCACCGAAAATGCGAACGGGAGCCCGGGGCGATCGTTACGCGTTCTTTTTACGATACTGACTTTGAGCTTTTATTCTAAACACGGGAGAGAACTAAAGATGAGCAGATGCCGGAGAGCATAAATTTAATTTTTTCCAAGTGCTCGCAGCTCTTTTAGTATTCGAAAAACAAACAAGGCAGATTCGCTAATGCACCGATTTAATATTGTTTTTAATAATAATGTTGAAAGACTCTTTTTTTACCGTCTTATTATTGCGTTTATATCGTTGAAAAAAAATAAGCTAATTTACTGTCTCAAAGGAGGCATAAACTCTTCTCTATTAGCAAACGGCCGAGCGGAAGAAAAAAATCCGGCAAAAGTGAAAAGAAGCCCATTCCCCGACCGTAAAAAGCTCCGAAACTGTCAATAAAACGGCGAGGGCCGGTAAAGCATCGCCGAGTCCCGGTGTAACTTTCTCGTCCCGTTAAAGGGTTATATATCCCGCCATAAACGCGAGCAAAAAAGCCCCGAAGATTCCAGTTTGCCTAGTCGCCGGAAGATTATTATGCAGGCGGCCTCTCTCTCTCTCTCTCGCCACGTGTTCCGGGTTTGATTGCGCCGGACCGCCTATATTCCGCGCTCGCTCCTCGATCGAGCGCAGCGGCAGCCTCTTCCCGGTTTCTCTCTCCACTTGCCGCCGCCGCCGCTGCCGTGCAGATGCATCTGAACCGACCGAACTACGGGACCGAGGCGCGCTGCGCGGGAGTGTCGCCGATAAGGGCCTCCTCGAGACTGTTTTGCCGGGCGCAACGCTCGCTGCGCTTATATCTCGTCGCGCTTCCTTTATTACGCGCAGATTACCGGGGCTTTTCGCTTTTTGCGCTTCCGGGCTTCGAGGACTGGCTTTTGCTTTTGCGGGCTTATTTTTATGCGTGTCGGTAAGATTTTTTAGGAGTTTAGAATTCTCGTAAACGAGGATGTTTACAGTTTTTTTAAACGTATAAATCGTTAAATAAACAGTTTTATACAAGTTTAATCTTGATGATCATAATTTTTCCTACTTTAATTCCGCACGAACTCGAACATTTATCAAAACCTAATGGACCAATTCGCGTGCGAAGCACAAGGCAAACGTCCGCCTAAACGCGCCCGTCTGAAAGAAAGAGAAGGAACCCGCGCACTCATCTCCCTAATCCCAGAATTATCGGTGGCGCGCGCCGGGAACAAAACCCGTTTCCCGTCCAAGGATGCGCCCAAGATCCGAGGAATCATCTCGCGGCTCGACGAGAGCGGAGAGCGCGCGCCTAGTTTATTTTTTTCCGCCGCGAGTCGCTGCCGATTTCGCAAGCTGCCACGCCAGTTATCATTATGATTTCCGAGATGGGCTTGTCGTCCCGGAGACACTGCCTGTAATTGGACGCGGGGTAATTGTTTCTTTTGTTCGTTTGTTTCAGTGTCACTATCGAGGTCTGTCGACCTTTGCATAAGATTGCTAATTTTTCTAATTGCCCAGCTGATTTTCTTCTCGGATTAAAGTACTTCTATTTCAGAAAAAATTATATAGAAATGGTCGAAACGTCGTTCTTATTAATTAGTATCTTAATTTATTTTTAATACAGGGAAACCGATTGTAAACGTTATTCTACTTTAATTAGAGGAAAGTTTATACTTTCGGAAAAGTGCGCAAAAGAAGATGCTCTTACTATCCAGGTAGTATTAATTACAATCCTAAATCATCTCCAAATGGTTCAACCGGACTAAAAACGGCAGAGAAAACGCCAGCGTAGAAGATTCCGCGGCTGAAAGTTAAGATATTTTAACTCGACGCTGAAAAAGGGCAATATACCGCAAAAATAACATGATAAATTATTCCGGCCATAAATACGGGACACACAGAGAGCGGAGGAAAATTGATCGGCCAAAGTAGAGTCCACCTCTGGGTAGCCAATTGATTTACTGCCTAATCAAATTTATTCCTTCTTAGAGCCATACCCACCTCCCCCCCCTCCTCCGGCGACTAATTTGCCGGAGCGAAATAGAAGGCCCGAGGCCCCTCTCTCGTCGAACTATTTTGGAAAATTATGATTGCGTCATTAAGTTCATCGCGCTTTAACAGCCATTGTCGTGCGACTAGCCGCTCGCTCTCGGCAGATTTACTAGGAGCGTTCTAGAAATTCAATTTCACCATTTACGGCGCTCGGACTTTATGTACATTATTCGAGAGAGAGGGGAGGGGGCGAAAAAAGGACCGCGCGACCAATAAGTTGGCTCGTCAAGTTTTCATTGTCGCTTTAAATTATGCTTTTAAGAGGGGAAATTCTGAGCGGTTTTCGCGCGCATTAATAAACGGCGCGGGCCGATTTTGAAGGATTCCCACACGACGGAATGCCGAGTAAACGCAGCGCTTCACTTCGCCTCGTTTTTTACTTGATTTAGAAAGCTTTTCTTCGCTGGTTTTCTTCCCTTTGAAGTTCGAGTGTAAAAACAAACATTTTGCATTGATGTTTATCTCTCGTAAATGTAAAGAATGAAAGTGGTCTATTAGTATTATTTATTATTAGTTTATTCACTGCGTTATTATTATAAATATTCAATACAAAGTATAAAGGATCGAATTGGCTTTTACAAATAGAAATAATTCGCAAAAATTATAATCGAAGTGCAAAGAAAAGAACACCGTGGCTAATCAAAACGAAACCAAAGGATTGATACTTTGCAGAATCATCCCGTCGTTCACAATCTCAAGGTAAAATCTTGGGTTGTGGGTGGTAAGTTAATCAAAGAAATGCCTCGACAATTCGTCATTTAATTCTGCGAATTGTGCATGGATCTTTAAAGTAAAAGTTAAAAGTATAAAGTATAAATGAGAATGTGTCATTCTTCTTTAATCGCAGGAAGTCATCTTTGGATAATATTCTATTAACTGGTAGCAGCAAATGAACGAGTAAGGAAATAGCGAACATTAATACAGTATACTTAATTTACAAAATGAAAAGTCGATTTTTCTCCATGAAAAAAAGAAAACAATTGATAAAGCTCAGCGGATGGAGGAGGTAAACGGCATTTGAAGAATCTCGAGCATCCGGTATTAAAATGGTATCCTAAAGCATTGATGACTTCTCAGTTAGCTCTTACAGCAGCAATAACGAAGAAAAAGCATAGTAATCGCGGCGGCAGTTATCTTTAGTGCGCAAATTCTGCATCATAAAAGCCTATCTAATTTCGCGTGTATGATAAATCGGAGTCAGGAACTCACTCTTCTCACGACTCCACTTTAATTGTTATCAAATCGCTTAAAAATCCAGTTTATCAACCTCGCCGCTTTTAGCATCGAACGCCACACACAAAACTCGAGGGGAAGATAAGCAAACTTCCGTTACCTCTTTCTCCCCCCAACAGTCGTATAACGCAGGACTTTCCGGGCGGCATTAGCGCCCGGCATCTCTCGACTAATCATCATTATAATACCGTTTTCAGCCCCGCGGGCAAGAAGGACTCTCGCGGTGCACCGGTCTATGAGGAAGTTGCCTTGGCCGCCGAGCGTCAATAAAATCGGCCCGACTGACGGAATCCGGGCAGCTGCGCCGCCGACAAGTCGGAAGGAAGGAAAAGAATGCGTGAGAACGTGACTGGAACGACGTGCGCTGACCGTATTTGGCTCGTTATGCAGCCCCCCCGGTATGGTGTCGATGCACCGCTCGATGAAAAAAGCTGACTGGCTTCGAGAGCTTTTACGTTTTTATCTTTTGTTTACGTTCGAGTGAGATGTTCGGAGCGAATTTTTAGAATGAATTACATTTTGAAGCAAAGCAAGAATTTAAATATTTTTTATAGGAGATTCCGTAATTATTGCAGAATTCGACTTGTTTGCATGAATTTGATTAGAAGTAATATAAATTTCAAGTTTTTGGATCAAATACCTTTTCCTGACTTTCGCTCAAACTCCGTCGCCCTTCGGAACAGCTCTTTTTCGACAAAAGCACAAAATCAATACCATCCGAAAGGCTCGCGGAGCTGCACGCGCAGGTATATAACAGTCTCACCGTCCGTCCGCCGTCGTTCGGCCCGACGCCTGGAGTTGATGAGTGCTTAAATCAATTTTCGCGCGCGCGAGAAGAGAGCCTTCGGAAAAGAGGCAGCACCTACTCTCTCGCGCCGGGGCATTCCTGCGGGCTGACCAGCCGTGACTCTCTCTCTCTCTCTCTCTCTCTCTCTCTCCAGCGCCGAGGGAGCTTAGCGACCTTCAAAAGCGCTCTGCGCGCCGCGCGGCAGTCCGAAAAATCGCGGCGCTCGTAACTCGTCCTCTCTCACACCCCGGCAAGAAGACGCCTTACGCGGCTCGTAAAAGCCAAACTCGATTATCAGCCTGCTGCTCCTTTGTGTAAATCAATCAGCGCGATCCTGCGGATGATCCCCGCGTGACAGGACGCTTTTCTCTCTCTCTCTCTCTCTCTCTTCCTCGACCTTCGTCCCCTCCAAACGCCGGAGTTGTAAATCCTCGAGGCGGTGGGGGAATTTCGCGTTTTCAATCGCCTCGACAAAGTGGACGATTCCTGGTGGTATAAATCAATTTAATACGCGAGGAACGGGGAAACGCGAGATGATATTGCGGGAGAGGTGAGGGAATTTTCTGCCTTAGCGGGACTTGACGCTGAGCATTTTGCAGTGTCCGATGCGCTTAGAAAAGTTTAAGCGAGAGGTTTGGTTCAGAATTGTGTGGTTATGGAAATATCCTTACTTGTCGGAAGCGTTAAGGTCTTTGAATAAAAATTTTGAGCTTTAGAAATTATATTCGAAATCTGAAGGATGTAACAACATTAAATTTTAATCGATCGAACTATTGATAAATTATAATTTTCATCGTGCAACTACACCAGTGACCATCGAAACCGAGGCACGTGACAAACTCATAACCCAAATGTGCGTAACGCCAGCGAGCAAAAAACTCTTTACTTTACGAGGGCAAAAAACTCCGCGGGCACATAAACGTTTCTCGGGCGGCTCTTAAAAAAAAAAAAAATTGAACACCGCAATTCAAGGTCAATTCCATAACTTACATACAGCACCGGGAGCGTAATTCCTCGATCCACCGGCGGATCCTCGCGATTTACATCGTAACGCGCGTGACAAATTCGGTCGAATCGTCATTTTCCTGTAAAAAAAGGCAGGAGGAGAATCCGCGCGACGCCGCCGTATAAATTAGTAATAACTCGGACGCGTGTACATCCTGGGCCCGATAACGGCGTAACTGTACGGAGGAGAGGAGAGAGAGAAAAAGGAGGCAGAGACTTTTGGAGGGTAACGCGGCTCGGTAATTGCGCGCGTATACGGAACCGGGCGATCGGTTTTGCATAATTTCGTCGGCTCCCGACGTGAGCCGCGGCACACTTTTTTCGGGTGACAAGAATAACTCTCGCGCGAGAATTTGTGCGACGCGCAAGAATGCGCTCGCGACCATGTGAAATGGGGGTTTAAAGTGTGTCGCGGGCTTGAATGCGTGTATTGCCGATTTATTTTATCACTCTGGCGTTGTAAAAGCTTTTTGGAACGGAAAAGTTGAAGCGAACTGATTTATTAGTTTCCTTGATGTGTATACGAAAATTTTATGAATCAAAATTGAAGAAAAAAAGAGTACAACTTACTGCTTAAGTGCAATTGTCTTAAAAAGTACGATTTAGGACCTTACCTGAAACAAAAAAATTAAATCTTGCGTTAATGAAAAAATTCCGTAAAATATTTCGGTTGAGAATTATAACGATGTAATAATGGAAGGCGAATGCTTGTATTAATAACTATAGCAACGCGAAATATGCAACGGGACATTGGAATGGAGGTGTTTGAAATTCTTGCAGCAGGCAGACGTTACTAACGTCACCACAGGTGTTCCCCAGCGAAATTACAAAAGGGTGTGATTCAACAGCGAGGTAATATCGTGAAATATTTTATATCTCCAAATATAAAGCTTTTAAAAGCCACATGACTTTTATATTGAACATATTCGCTTTTAAATTATTCAAATATTTCTGCAGAAGGACACGATTAATAAATAATTTACGTTTTTCTATGCGCTTCGATTTTTAAATCAAGGCGTGCGGGAGCGCGCCGAAGGCAAGTTCAATATTACTTTCATAAAATTCCGAATGTTTGTTATTATCAGATTATATTTTTACTTTTCCCGACTCCATTGTTTTGATGAAACAACAATGAGAACAGTCAATGACTTAATACTGCGCCAAATTAAATTGTAACCATTGTCGTAGTATGATTTAATCTCTGACTTGCATAAATTATTTTTTCATTAACCTACAGTAATAATCAAAGCATTCAATCTAGTTATTGAAAGATTAGATAATGCTTGTGTAATGATCGCAACTTTGCTTAATAACCGATCGCCATTTATCTCACTAAAAAAGTCTCCACCTCTCACGAGTGTACAAGGAAAAAAGCCCAGTAAATTTTCATCCGACAAATGGAAACTTTCTTCTCAGCCGGCTTTTCCCGAGGAGCTTTTCAATCCGGCCAAGAACGCACCGTTTACACGTAATCCAAAACAAACCCACATCTCCCGCAGCTCGCGCACCGATAATTCAGCCGCCGCTGCTCGGTGCAAATAAAGAAAGCCGACTCGGTGTGTTCCGCTTCCAGGCTGAAAACGAGACTTGACGCTCGGCGGCAACAAAAAAATCCAGGCCGCTCTCGCGCGCGACCAGCTAAAGAAACTCGGCTCATTATCGCCGGCGAATCGAGGCTAGAGCCGGCGAGTCCAGTGCACAAAAGCTCTTCAGAGCGAGCTCCGCGAACGGGGAGGTCAGAGGCCATCAGCGGAGCCGCGCGCGAAATTCCAGCTCGCGGCGCGGCGCTGTATCGGATCGCCGCGATCGCCGATCGTCGCTCTCTCGGTCAAGGCGATCGGACACCTCGTACATAATTCATGCACGGCCGCGAGAAGCGGGCAGATTATCGGCCGGGAAAATTCAGAGTGCGGTGATTAAGTAACGAGGAAAGTGGGCTTCCGAGTGTGAGAAGGATGCGAGAAGGGGCTGAGCGGAATGCGAGCTTAATCGATTTTAGCTGGGATTTCGTCGGGGTGGGGAGGTAACTTTTTATTTAATTCAGTGCCGGCGCCGCGGCCTACTAAATTTGATGCATGGATAATGTCCCTGCGCCTGAGTTTAGATACTCTTGGAAATTTTATTTACGGGATTGTGTAAATTAAAGTTAAGTAAATTGATTAATATACGAAATAAGTCGTGAGCATGTATGTGAAAAATAATGGTTAATGATTTTTAATATTTTAATTTTTAACGTCTTCAGGCTACTATGACGTCTAGATTTTCTCTCCATTTGCAAATCAACTGCTTCAGCACTTGAGTTCCGCGACCAAAAAAAAACCCGTCGAGTCATCCCGTAAGCTCCATCGCAGTAATTATCAGCTTCACGTACAATCGGCCGTTTTCCGTCAAACGTCTGCTCGAGAAATAATTCGTCCTGATAATTGCGTTGACCTGCATCGGAGCTTTTTGCGTTGCGCAAAATATTGTCGATTTTTCTAAGCCTAAGATCTTCGGGAAAAGTGTGTCAGAATTGTCACTGAAAGTAAACAGAAGGGGAAAGCGTAATTTATTTATTATAAATTGCAGTAAAAAAGGAAAAACTTGGAAAGTAGAAAAGTCCGCCTGACTCGCAGAAAGAGTTTAAAACTTTGATTTCTTACGCTTAATACAATATTTTTTCGCTTCTCTAAATATCGGCTTTCTAACAAAGTATGCATTAACTCTAAAATATCTTTATAAACAAATTTAAACAATTTCTTCGAAAATCGTCATTTTCCAGGTTCTCATTAACAAAGTACCAGCCGCGAGCAGTCGTGTCTGTAATCTGTAACTCGCGATGGACAAAGCCAGAGACGCGTGAGAGCGCAAATTGCAGGTTGCCGCCGCTGTCGCGAGAGAGGAAGGAAGTGACGCTGTCGTCGCGACTCCTGCGTGGGTTAAAAACCAAGCATCCTCCTTCGTAGGAAGTAGTTTATGAGAAAAGCCGTGTTTTCATCGTATTTTTAGAAAAAAAAAAGGTCGCAGCGAGCTAATTGCGACACGGCTCCAGAGGTAATTGAAATTAGACCCGGGAGAGAAGCTCGCGATATGGTAATCGCTGCGACAAAATAAAAGAGCGACGCATATTTTGAAGAATACCTCTCGCTCGCTAATTAAGCCATCCCACACCGCAACAGATATATTTCATTAGCGAGTCCTTTCATCAGCCGCAGAAAGTTGGCATATCAAGTATCGTGTGCATTAATTCCTAATTAAAGCTCGAATCAACGTGCCTCCGTCGCGGCGTTTCACCTACTCAGTCTGCTATTCGTCAAAGGAACTATATACCGAGGGAGAAAGAGAGAGAAAAAAAAATCCGGCTAATCAGCAGCGATCGACGAATTTCTCAGGCTCGTTCCGATCGACCTCCATCTGACCTCGGAGGACCCAATTAACGTCACACGTGTTCGCTGCTAACTTAAGTAAGCCGCGACCCGCTGAACCTAGACAATGTCGAGATGCTGGGTCCGAGCAAAAAGAACTCTGGCACGGGGCTGCACAAACGAACGTTCTATGAGAAATGGCTTGGAAGTGAAACCTATTGTTGGTGATGACTTGTTAAGAGGCTTGATTATGTTTTAAAGCCAGGTTTTTATTTCGGTTCAATGAATAGCTGCTTTTTGTTTCATTAACTGGCTTTAGATCTTATTAATTATAAGAATTGGTGTAGTTAATTATTGTTATTTTTAATGAATATATAGATTAACAATTAAACTCTTCCCGCAACACAAAAACAAATCAAATCCTCTCTTAGAAAAGTGATGGCCGGATGTTGTGAAGCCTTTAAAGACTGATTTTGATTGGTCGGTAAGGAATAGACGCAAGATTTGGGTATTTTCGACGTGTCGCGCATACAAAATGTCATCCGGTTGCATTATGGCATTAAATCGATTAACAATTCTTCACGAGATTAGTTACAGATCAGGCATTGCATAACACTTGTTCGATTTACATAATTTTAATGACACGACGAATTTTTTCAAGCCAATCGCCCGACTCGATACGTCTTTTTCGAAAGATTCCCTAAAAAGGGCGAGTCATCCATCTCCAACGAGATACCTCTCCGCATAATTAACCATTAACTAATCTCCATCGCTCGGAAAAGACGCTCTCCTCGCATCGACCCAATAAGCATTGACGAGGAAAAGACGCCGATAAAACCGAAAGCATCCCAAAAGGAGCAAAGCTCAAAAAAGCGTCGTCTTTGCCTCGACAGTCGTGACGGCGACTCTATCTCGTTCGCGGCCTCGCCGCAGCACGTGTTTTCCCGTGTCGACGGTTAATCCGGCACCTCTGTAAAACCCGAGAGTCTCGTTAGAATCTGCCGCCGGAGACTGACAAGATCGGAGGGGAAACGGTTGATAGATAGGTGAGTGGACGGGGGTCTTTAAACGAGCCCGAGATGTGGGCTAAGGGATTAGAGGCTGCATTTGTTGCGGCGGGGGAGAACTGGCTCTCGGCTCGTAATCTTTCGGCTGGACGATGGCATCGGCGAGGAGAGCGTTACGTGGGCGGACCTAAGGAAATTCGATCGGTTATGCAAGCGGTTTAATAAACTGCCGATTGATGAGGGCGCCTTGCTGGACGATGACAGTTGATTGTCGTGTCCTTATTTATACAACTGGTTTTTCTAGTTTATTTTGGGTATTCGTGAAAAATGAAAAACATCTGTGAAAACATCTTTCGACGCAGGATTTTTAATAAAGACAAATTTAAAAAAAAGCCAACAAAATCGAGTGGAAAGTAAATTCAAAAGCACGACCATCCTCCAACAATAAACACACCTCTCTCTAAAATCATCGCGATATCAGTCCTCGATTCTCGTCGAAAAAACGTTGCGGCGAAAATCAAGCGTCGCCGTGGGAAAATCGGGGCTTCGGCGCAAAATTGAACGGTGTGTCTGGGGGGGCCCCTCGCGCATAAGCGATCGTTAGGCGGTAATCTTTCCCGCGCGAGTGAAAGAGGAAACACGCGGCGCGCGGAGAGCAGCGAGAAGAAACGGTTCCGATAAGTGCGCCGATAGCGCCCCCCGCCAGTCGAATCTCGTGGCAATCGAGAGCCAACGGTAAGTACGCAAGGCAGCCATGTGGGGCATTCCGCGCAATTCGTCGCTAAACAGTACGCCGCTCGGTGACCTTAACTTTTACTTACCGGTTGACGTTTGAAAGTCAAGCTCGAGCTGCGATTTGAGAATGGAAATTTAAGTGTCTGATATGCTGAGGTGCATTAACTTTGAGTTTATTTGCAATTTATTTTGAATGTAATTACGTTAAATAGCGAATTATTTTTCAATCAACTATTTGCAAATTTATTTAAAATTTCAAAATGTCAGATAGATTCGTTAAATTTAATTCCTTGCATAAAAGTAACATTAAAACTTCAATCAAAAGTTCAAGCCCCAAAACGAGTCCTTCCCAATTTCCAAGCGTAAGTCCCCGTATCGATCTCCTTATGCAAAACGCATCGGTCAGCGCCTAAGGAGCGCGAACGAAGAAGCGCGCGGCGAGCAGCATGGAAATGAGAACAATCGTCGAGAGGAGTCGAGGGCCTATACGGTGCACGTAACGACGTCCGCCCGGAGGGATATCGCTCTCCGCGCGCGAAATTTCGCGAAGACGCGCCGCGAGATTGATGATTTTTTTTCTCTCTCTCTCTCCCCGCTCTCCTTTCTCGCGCGCGAGTGCACATTGCGAAAGAGAAGCGCCGCGCCGCGGTGCAATAAAAAACGATTGATGCGCTCCGCCGCCGCGAGAGAGAACCGCGCATCCGTAATGAGCGAGGCAGCCCGTGATTGATCGACTTGTTTGCGAACGCTTTTAATTGCGGTTTTTGCGGCTAAGAGCGCGCGCCGAGTTTGTGGGTGGAGCGGCTGATTTTTTTTAAAGGAGATTTTAGAGTGAAAAATTGGGGGAGGGGGGCAGGGTAAGTGCTGAAAGCGATGTTTGTATGTTTCGTTTAATGTTGGCTGCGAAATTAATGCTGTGTTAACTGGGTTGTGGGGGAAAAATTTATTAGGATATCTCTCTAATGCCTTAGTTGAATATCTACCCGATTAGTTTTTTTTTTTAGAATAATCAGCCGTTTACAGTTGTCCCGAAACTTGGGGCATAAATATTTATCAAGAACATGCAAGTTTTGAGAAAACTATTAAGAGAGGAAAGCTTATCTTTTAGTACTTAAATTATAAGCCGACGTTAACTTACAATCT
>UCOM01000224.1:0-105913 GCA_900474385.1 Ormyrus pomaceus
TAGATCATTTTTCTGCAATTTTATATATATATATATATATATATATACAATTGCAGAAAAAAGTAAGAAACTTTCCGTAAGTGGATATCGTGAATTTGATCGGTCATCGCTCTTTTGCGGAGGGAGAATGTAAGAGGAGATACCCGGCGATGTTAGAGAGAAATGATGAAAAACAGAAGGATCTCAGCTCGCATCTGTGTTTCGCTTGAAGCAAAAGCTTTCTCGGGGTTGAATTCGAGTTTCTACTTTTTTTTGTAAAATTATGCGCACGGTACTCCATGATGAAATTAAAAATATCGTATATGTTCTGCATAACTTAAATAGCAAAACTGTCCGTAACGCTGTTCCATGAAATATAATATTAATGGCAAGTAACAAGTAACGCTGTCAAGTATAACCGATAATCCAACAACTTAAATATTCAAGACGGAGCCGCTTTGCAAACAATAATTTTCAGTGTATGGTACTAATAAGTTGATGAGACGTGACAAGCGCTTCCGCGTCACTTCATCGATCTATCGTTTGCGTTTTAAAAATATTTAATTCGGCCGTTGATGATGCACACGTTTGTGCATGGATTCGTTGGTAGTAGGAGTATTTATCAAAAAAAGTAAACTAGAAGGTGCTCCCTTGATCGAATGGAAAAAAAGAATGCACAGAGACTGCAATTTTCTATAAAAGTATTTATAAATATATTGAATCGAAGCGGAAAAGCAGAGAACGAGGAAAATGATGTTCACTGATTTATGATACTGAAAAAAGGCCGTGATTTTTGATGATGATGATGATGATGATGATGATGATATGACGGAAACGGGAGTCGACTACCTTGTAGGCAGAAAGAATGCAGAAGAAAAAGCAGGTGATGACTGCGCTTTTTTTTGGAAATTCCTCTGTTTTTAAAAGATTGACGGATATGCTTAAGAAATATACAATGTATCCAACGTGATCTTTAAGATAGGTAACCTGAGCGTCAAATACGCATATAAAAATATAAGTGTTTAGAAATTTGATGTGTGTGTGTGTGCGTGTATGAAATAATTAAAAAATATACATAGATATAATTGTAATTAAGATTTCTTAAAACGCTGACTAATGGAATGCTCAAGTGATAAAAAGGAAATTTGCATAGGCACGAAAAGAATTGTTAGTTAAAGGCTAAATTTTTGAAAAATTGTTCGGACAAAGTGTGAAGGTTTAGCTTCAAAGCAAGGATTTTGACTGTTTCAACGATTGAAACTGGTTGAGCAAAGTGAAATTTAGACAATTACAATATTCACCAACTTTTTTAACTTAATTTTTTAACATTCCATGACAGAAATTAAAAAAATTTTCATAAAAAATTGCAGTAACCAAACTTAAGAGGACAGGATCTACTGTGCTAATATTTGGGTTGAATTATTTAGTTCCGTTGAATTTGGACGGCGATTTTGTATACTCGCTTAAAAAAAAAGGTTACAGCAGTAGATTAATTAATTAATTAATTAAGGCTCGCGCTTGCTGCAATACTCAAAATTGTTTCCTTATTTAAAAAATCGTCAGCATTTGCTGCAAAACTGGCAAAGCAGGAATGATGGACATAAAAATTGCCTAATGGTAATTAAGCATTCTAAGAATACCTTATCTTATCAATTATGGGAGAGAACAAAACTGTCTATTCTGCAAGACTATAATAAAATTGTCGTCTTTAAAAAAGTATATTCAAAATACTTTAGCTCGATGTATCCGTACCTGTCATTTCAATCTACAAGCGAACATAACTCTCCAAGTTGCGCTTTAAGTATATATCTAGTAAACAATGAAAAATCAAATCAAAAACAGAATAATAAGAAAAAAAAAGATGAAAAAAAAATGAATACTACACGATGTTGTGTGAACAAGCGACTATAGAATCATTACTAGAAAACCAGAACTCTGTACAAAGTAAAAGGAAAATTATTAATTTTAAGCGTTTATGTATATAAAGATATATGAAACAAGTGTGTAGGTTGTCGTCAACTGAAAACTTGCAAAACTGAGTAAAGCCTAAGAAAATTATTCATAGAATTAAGCACAAAATGGGAAAAGGCTACAACAGTCAAAGCCATCTCCTCTATATAATGTAACAGGTTAAAATTACGAAAGACTTTTGGTGATAATGTTATAGTAGATGTCGTAGAACAAGTCAAATATTGAGGCTATTCTGAATTTTGCGCGTCTTCAAGTAACTGATGGAACATTCCAAAAGTAACAAGTGTTAGACCTAAGCTCGCGCGAGATGTCTCGACTCTCGACAAAAGAATTACAGGCACCATAAAATAATGTTATAGATGTTGCAAATTGAATGAGGAGGTCTGAAAAATCTTCCTGATTTAAAAGAAAACGAAAAAAAACAAAAAAAAAAACTTGCATGTTTTATCTTTGTACCTGGGCGAAATTCGCTTATGCACGTCTCGTGCGCAAACTTTCAACAGGGGAATGACAAGATTAGAATGCATAAAAGGCCTTTAATTTATGTAATTTATGGAAGGTGTTGAATGATTTAAATTTCTAGAATACGTTGCAAGCTATAGTTTCTTTGAGAAAGTTTAATCGAGGTGGATCTCTACCTCAACGATAAAAATTTTTAATTCAATTTCACTCAAAACAACTTAAATAATAACTAGACGTACACTTTGATATAAAACTAATTAGATGGTAAAACCAACACAGTCTTTTGTATCTACTTGAAATACATCAACTACCTTTGGCTACAAAATGTCTGATGATAATGTAATAAAATCACGTTATTTAATGGGAATAGACGCCTAAATGTATATCAAGTATTAAATAATGCAAAAGAAACCATATACTTTCATTTTTGAAATGTTATCAAAATTGTACATGAAGCATTTCAAAAGTCAAGGATATAAGTTTTAATCGACAATACTTTTTTTAATACGTAATGGTCAAATAATTAAAAAATACAATTCCTAACCCACTCAAATATTAATAAAACGGAATACTTTCTCTATTGAGGTAGAAAACCACCTTAAAAATGTCTAGCCAATACTTATTACACGCAATAAGTTTAGAAAAGCTTTCCTAAAGAAATTATACAATAAGTTATAAAATAAATGTTTCTTCCAAGACTTATCAAAGCAGATTTTAGAAAAGCACATCTGAAGGATAATTTGTTATTTAAAACTAATTATTAAGTATGACATTCTTATACGAACTTTGGACGAATTTTACCAGGGTACTAATGTATATATGTAATTTAAAAAATTGAATTAAATTTAGTAAGAAATTTTTCTAAATAATTTAAAATATCGATTGTTTAACAAAAAAAAAAAAAAAACTATTTTAATTTAAAAATTTTATTTGACAGAAATTCGAATTTTAAAGCCCGCATTTTTTACTTTTATATGAACATGTAAGAAGCATTTGACTTGAAACGATTCAGTGTTACTCAAATTGGTGCAGCTTTAGAAAATTGTTGGGGGATTTAAAACTTTTTAAAGCCAATTTTCTCAAAATAACATCCGTCTTCGAAAATTTATTTATGGGGCCGTAAAAAAGTTTTTTAGGATCACAAAAAATACGTAAAATCGCTAACTTTCAAATGATGTCTTTTAGAGAACTTTATTTAAGTAGTTCGTTTTATTATCTTTCAAAAAATAAATGATCTTACGAAAACCAGCGGCGAATCGTTTAAAATGAAGTGCTTTAAATTCTAGATTTTTTATAATTTGTGAAATTACGTCGAGCCACCGAAAAATTAACAACTTTTTATAAACATTAAATAATATTTCTAAGAGGAACGATGATTTTGAATAAGATAAATGGTCCGATTCACGTAAGACGCTTTATAATCTATAAAAGTAGCATGCAGAACAATCCCGGATTTCATATCGTGAAATAATATGCCGTACATGTTTTATGTCGCACAAATCATGTAGGATTTATACTTGTTAGGAATCTAAGGAAAACAATCGTTGTGATGCAGCATTAATGAGTTAATTTATTTTTAAAGATTTTGTTTGTAGTATGTAGGTATAAACTATCGTTAAGAAAAATGGGTCTATCAACAATTAAACAGGATGTAAGGTACCAATGTTGTAATTACCCACATTTTTCAGTCTTACTTAAAAATTTTTTAAAATATCTCTCCATAGTGTCAATTTTATATACATAACAAAACGAGACAAAGAGCGATGTTTTCAGACATTTTAAAATGAGAGTAAACAGTTTGGAAAACTACAATATTGGTAACTTCATGCCAATCATTGCAACGTCCCATAATACTAATCTTTTTCAGAAGCCTTCTACGAATATTAATACTTTATACGTACTTCAATTTCATTGCTTCATTTCCTGAAAGATCAATGAACCTTATTGTTGATATCAACAAATCTATAAAGTATTAATTTTCATTAGAGGTCTCTTGTAAGACACCTTTTTTTAAAAAAAATTTGTAATGTGTAGGCTTTGTTTATAGCGGTGATATAATCTTTCGAGTCCCACTAAAATTTACAAAATAATCAAAATTATAATGTCGATACAATAGAGAAAAAACATTTTTCAAAATATCTCTTCTTTTTATAAATAAGAAGTGTCAAAATGATATAAGCATTTTCTATTTAGTGATCAGATTAAAAATTGAAAATATGTTAAACGCACCTGAAGGGTTTCTGGTTATAAAACTACAATAAGGACAAATTTTAAAAAAATTGAGAGAATTTATAATAATTGTTGACACTAAATTTTGCTGTTTTTTTTTTTAAATAATTGATAGCATTAATTAATTAGGGATTGTAAATTATATATTTTCGAACCAAAAATATTCTATTGATGTCGATTCAGCGACTATTCAAATAATCATATTTTTTCCAGTATACATGCAAACGCATATATTTTATAATTTAACGTTATAAATCTTTTATTTTTAAAGTAAATGTTATAGAAAACAATAACGTAAAAAACCTAGGAAAATATGATCTGAAAGAGCTCGCTGTGACGTCTTAGAATTAAGAAAATCATGGAAAAAATCTAGATGTAAGCGTTATAAAAATGAGTTTATTAGTGGTTAGTTTATAATTGTTCATTAGAGATTTATTGAGAAGATTAATTGTAAACGTATCATTCAAAAAGAAGAAATTGTCAACAATCAGTATTAACTGTGCAAAAGAAATAAATATATGTAACAATTGACTGTATACATCAAATATATATGTACGTATGAATTCTGAATAAATGGAAAAAAAATATTAAAAAGTATTCAAACTTCTTTATTACATTTAAAATTTTTATTAATTCCAACATTCCAATAGTTTGTATATGTTTTATATCTCATTTTTACAATTTCAAATTCTATTTCTTCAAATAAATAAAAAAACAAAGGAGGGAATTTTCTAAATAGAAAATTGTAAATCTACCTATAAGTTCTTTAAAGTTAATACTTGTAATGTAATTTTATACATTATCTTAAATCGATAATAAAGCTTCTTTTTTGAAAATGAATATTACATTCAGTAGTGGCTATTAGTATCATTAAAACTTGCGCTTTTTTATAACAGTATCGCAGCCTGTATATCTCTCTCACTTTTAATAATTGTGTAAAAATATATTATTTTCACACGATGGATAACAAGATTGCTATAAAAATTATTTACAATTCTTACGGCTTATTATATCGCACTTTTACACGATCTTTTTGATCCCAATACTCTGAAACAATTAGTTTACAGAGGAACAGATGGAATACGATAATCAGAAAACAGATGCTAACCCAGAAAAATGTAGGTAAGCCACCTAATTGATGTCCATGTTTGTGTAATGCCATAACATGATGATCATGTGCTGGAGCTGAAAAATAAATTTTTATCATTATAATTTTTATTATCAAAGGTTTTAATGCATATATAAAAAAAATGATTGAAAAAATTATTTGATCCTTTGATGTAACTCAGCACTTTTTAAAATTTTTTGATAGAAAAACTCAATAAAGGAATATTTAAAAAAAATTTTAAATTAAGATGCAAACATTAAATAATTGTAGTACCAGTAACTATGTGTAAGTTCAAAGTGTTTTCTAGTAATTAATAGAGAAAAAAATGTATTCACCTTCGTCAACAGCGTGAACATGCAAAGCATTTTGCAAATCTTGCATGTGCTGATAATCTGAAGTTATATACAAAATTGCTGTTAACGGTTTTGTGAGTTTAACTGGAAAATTAGTGTAAGACTGACTGAGCGGTACTGGTGCGTCTAAACAACCAGCATCACAACCATAATATACACTATCGCTCCTGTCAAGCGCTACGCCTAGAACTGCCCGATTATCTTCATTAACATGAACTGAAATATTCAAATGTGTAACGTTTCCGTAACTTATTCTCCTAAAATAAAATTAATTATCATTAAATTAATCGATTAACTTATCTATTTATACAGACATCTATGATTTACCTAAATAGAAAGTCTCTATGTAAATGTTGAGGGTCAATATTAAATTCTAGATGTTGATTACTGAACCTAAAGCCTCCTAGACTTAAAACCATCGCTTGCAGTACAGCAGAAGGATTTCCAGTCATTAACCTGTGGCAGCCTTGCTTTTCAAGAGTAATAGACCACGCTCTTACCAATTCATTAATTGCCCCTATTGTTGAAGTATCTCTCCATAATCGAGGAGCATCTCTGTTAAAATATTAACGTTTTAAATAATGATTCTTTGTTTTGAATTCCATGTACATGCTTATTTAATAAATTTATTTAATAAAAACTCACAAAGTATGATGTCCTCGATAGCAACCTTCATTGTTAGCTACATTTTTCTCAACATCTGGTAGAGCTTTTGGTATCTGACTTAAAACGTAATAAATAGTGGAATTAATTTTATGTCCATTAATTGCTTCCTTTGCTTTAGAATCACTTATTCTAAATCCAGAGTGCCAGTAATGTTGCCAAACTTTTTCATGTTCTTCTCTTAATCCCTGGCTTAATTGTTTAATAAGGGCTTGTTTCATATTCTAAAAAGATTTTTAATTATAATTAAATTACATTGAAAACTATTATTATATAACTACAAGTACAATTAATAACTTACAGCAATAGCATTTTCTCTAATTTCTTCTCTCCTTTGTTCATATTGCTTCATAGTAATTGGTTCACTGTACTTAACACTAGTTAAACACTCAATTTTTAAAGTACCTTTTGCTTTAACTTGAATAATATTTTGCACTGTTTGATAAACTATTGATACAGCTAAAATATTATTAGTATTTGGTACATTTACGTACCCTGAAATTACATTATATTCACGTTTTATATGATCCACTTGAATACTAAAAAGCAATTAGATTATTCAAGATATAATTGATAATTTTACATATTCAAAAAAAGATAATTGAGTAAACCTACCTAATTGATTCTATAAATGAATTACTCCATTGAACAGATGCTTGAGGTGTAAATGGAAAATCTTGAGAGAGGCTTGAAGGATTTGTTATTTTTATTTCCTGCACAAAAATTCCTTCAAGGTTTCTGTGTGCATAATATTGGTATGCTATCTGATGCCCGTCCCTAAAGCACTGATATTTATAAACAATACCCTTTGTGTAATGAGTAACAGTTGCGTCTCGATAAATAGTTTCTGGAGCAATTTTATAAATAATAAGTGGTCGCCATTTAACAGGTAATGACAGAGTCCTGCCATTTTTTATATATAACCAAGAATCTGGTTGAATTGGTACACCGAAAATTCCATTTCCAACATATGGTAAGTACAGGTGTTGATCTTCTTCTGGTGGATCAAACAGTACATTTGCATTATAATCAATCGTATCAAAATAAAATCCGGCCAATCTCTCATTTATGCAGTGCTCCTCATATGCTACAAAAGAGAACATTAATTGATGCGGTTACTACAATGAAATAATGGTACACTTCATAAAGATATACGATCCTTTAGTAAAATGATATTTCACATAATCTATAAAATTAATTTTAGACTATGCCAATATAAAACAATGGTAATTTCTTGGGGTTTGTATTAGTTTATGAACGTAAACTTAAAATACAATCTACCTTCTATAGGCTCTCTACGGCTGGAAAACAGCCACTGAGCCAATGAAGGACCAACATATAACATAAAGCCTCCAAAGATGACCAGCAGCACCAAGATCTTCCTGTAGGAGTAGTTTCCGTCCAGCAAGCGTTTAACCCGCTTGCCGAACTCGTGGACATCAAACATCCCGCCGCCTCCTCTCATCCTGACAGTTTTTTAAATCACAAATTACCTGCAATGACATTCATAACCTCAAAGTGGGCGTTCGCTTTCTGTTTACACAGTTGCGTGTTGGAATAGCGACTTTTAAAGTATACCGCCGAGCGGGTAAACAATTAATTAAGTTGTATTAAGTCATTATTGTAATTGTTGCACGTAACCGAATATCTACAGTGATCACAGAGTCCACCGGCCGAGTTATCAAAGGTGCGCGCGCAACACACCTACAGACCGACTGAGTTGAGTGCACTGTGCAAATTCGTCTTGCAGACTTGCAGAGTCCAGGGCGGCAAAGTAATGCAGTGGAGCCCCGCTGTGCTTGCAAGGTGGCGCCACCACAGCTGAACTTTTGGGCTAGTAGTATAATGAAGTTCGGAAAGAATTTTCATCTGAATGATGAATGAGACTGCGCGATAAGATCAAAGGCACCCCTAGAAATTGATACGAGGGAGCTTTTCTGTAACGCGAGACAATCTGAAGAAAAGTCAGTTGAAATTTATTTAGTATATCTTATGCGCGAAGCAAATAAAGATATGTAGTATTTAAAATTTTCTAAAACAGTTTTATTCTTTATGTATTTATCAATGTATAAATGTTATATACTTATAGACTTTAATAGATATTAATTACTTTATTAACGTTACTGTCTTTACTTTTAAAAATTAAAAATATATTCTCTTCAAACATTTATTCGACTTTTTCGATCGATAGTAGGTCTAAATCCTATCACATTTCTACCGATATTTTATTTCCTTTCAGTATCTGGGTTTTTCTTGTAAATTCGAACGAAAAGAATCTTAAATTAT
The DNA here is from genome assembly GCA_900474385.1 of Ormyrus pomaceus. Taxonomy (NCBI): domain Eukaryota; kingdom Metazoa; phylum Arthropoda; class Insecta; order Hymenoptera; family Ormyridae; genus Ormyrus; species Ormyrus pomaceus. The sequence goes on from UCOM01000224.1 coordinate 9,052, forward strand.
AAAAGCAGCTCAACAAGCTTATTTTTATTTATTTGTTTCTGCTGATATAATTTGATACTTTGTAAAAATCAGAATTTTTGTCAAATATTTGACTTTTTTGTTATTGAAAAAGTTTGATGTAAAGCTTTAATTTAAATAAAACTCTAATATCTGTAAATTTATATTTATTTATTTATTTATTTTTTTTTTTAGTTTATTTGCTTCTTAAGTCATTCGTGAAAGAGCTTTTTGAATATCAACGTTTTCGAAAGCTTCGTGCACAAAGAAATAATATAATTTATATTTCGAATTCAGTTCATATCTGAAAATTTATTTGTTCGCGCAAATTTTTTCACTCTCCGCAATCCAATCGACGCGGAGTCATTCGAAAAATTCGTACTTCGAATGGTGGACATTGCATTCCCGGGCCGTATCGATTCCCCGGGCCACGAACTGGCACAGCGGCGGGCGTTGCGTTTAAATCCGCGCGTTTCGCCCGGTGGTGTCCTGTGCGAATAATTGAAGCGGCCGGGGGGAGAGGAGAGTAGGAAAGGGAAAGAAGCCACCGGGGGGACAGGCGGCGCTCTGGGAATGGCGAGGAGCAGAAATCCGGCAACTGACCGATACCGGGGTGTGCTCGTGCAATCCAGTTGACCAGAAACTTTCCAATGGACCGTCCGGATGTAGATCCTTTCTCCCAAGCGAGAGGCTCTCTCTCTCTCTCTCTCTCTCTCTATCTCCGTTTTCCCTCTGCCCCAAGCTTCATAATTGATTCGCGCGCTCTCTGCGCGCTCACGATAGGGATTCTGCATGTCGAACAGCGCTCATACTATGAGCGATCAGTCGTAAATCCCTGCCGTAGGAAATGCCCCTGTAAAAAAGCGGATCCCGAACGGAATCAGCGGACGAGCTGTAAAAATCGAAGCTTTTGCGGAATCAGCTTTAACCCGGTTCTCTTGTTGGCTTTTATTACTTTTTCATTTCGAACCCGTTCGGTATACGTTGTATATAGCTTTCGGTATTAAGCGCGAACAGCTTTAAAAAGAAGCTTACTGCGGTAACGGGATTTGTGTTGAGCTACGGTAACAAGGTGGGAACGATTTGCAATATATAAATAATATGCATGAATTTCTAAAAGGTTTTAAGATTATTTGTAAACCTTAGTATATTATTCATTAAAAGCTTATTTCGTATAGATCCCTTTTAAAACTTTTATCTCTGCTGAGCGAATTATTTTAGAGACGTATATGAAATATGAATTCATTACAAACAGGAAATAAACGCCAGTTCAAACTCGTTACCTCTATTAAATTATTAAATTTCGTTAGCTTCAATCCTGATTTACTCTTAAAGTTTGTATTCGGTCAATGAATACCAAGAATTTTCTTTATTTAAATACGTAAACATTTTGATTATCCTCACGTTTAATATAAAATAATAAATTAAATAGTTGAGTGTACAGGATATTCATTTTTAAATCGTGTTTAATTCGACGCTAAAAAATAACAGTCACCAGTGCAGTTCTCTATTGCATTATTCTGTATATGTCATCACATCAAGAGTGTGATTTAACTCAAAATTTTAATCTAGATTTATTATAATTAAGAGTAAACCGTCTGTCATTCGTCAGGACAAACGGAATTAATATCTTGCTGCCATATTTAATGCCATATGCAATAAAAATCACGCGCTAATAAATTGAATTTCAGTAAAAAAAGGTGTAGATTGAAAAGCATTCAATAATTAAACTCGTTTAAAGCATTGAACGAATAATTGGCAGCGCAGTCTGAATTACGGTCTGCATTTATAAAGCGCAAATTCCAATGAGAAAAAAATCACATGAAAGTTATGCGAGATACTGAGACTAATTGCAGAGATGAAAATTGATGCGTGGCGTGATAAATTATGTAATAACTAGAATCTTTCAAATGGGGTTAAAAGTTTTTAATGATTTTAATTTTTTGTGTGCCATGCATACATAAGTATTAGAAGAATAAACTATTTATGTAAATGTTTTAATAGTGCAAATAAGATTGAATTTTTGACACAGTCTGGTTTTTCGAGCAAAACATATTGGGACAATATTTCACTCTAACAAAAATAAAAGTTTCAAGGTTGCAACTTGTACATATTTCGTGAAACAAATGAAAATATCTGCACTTATTGTTTACGTTAAACGACAGCTGTAATTTCGGGCAGAAAAATAATCCACGCTTAAAAAAAAAGTCAACTTGGGCATTTTATAAATAAAGGGAGTTCGCTCTGAATCGGCCCAATAAAAATTCTCGATAAATTTGCATATCGCGAGTGCACGAGCGGCTGATAAAAACTCCTACATACGAGCGACCGTTCCACTGCCGTTGCAAAAACACGGGAGCGAAGCTTTACCAAGTTTTACGAAAATATTTCTTCGCTCCGTTGCTCGAATAGAATGGCGCTAAAAAAGCGCGCAATTTTATTCTTACGATCGGCACGCAAAAGCGCAAATTACCATCGGTTTTTGTTCGACAATTGTTCTTGCTCCCTTGCAGTTTACGGATTGAAATTGTGCGGGAAAATAATCAGCCTTTTACGGTGCGGTCTTTAAATACAACCTCTCCTTTGAAAATAATTCGTTATTTCGCCTCCAGAGTTTCTACTGATTGTCATTATCCACCTGGCGGATCAGCCTGTTCAACATTAAAACATTTGTATCCCGAATTGAAACGTGGAGAATGTCGCACGACTTGGTGCAGCAGTCAGCTCCGAGCAGCGCATCCCCCGTCGTCGACGACCTTGCTCGCAAGCTGCTGCTACTGCCGCTGCAATCGTCGGCGGGCAGCTTAGCGCTGACTTACTGTGCGAGCCCCGGCTTTGGAGAGCGGATGCCGTATGGGGACGGATCGGTGTCACGTGCAGCCCCCTCGCCCCTCCGGATATAGGAGCTTCCTAGTCTTGCGTGGGCGCTTTCGCGTCGTCTCCCCCGAGCGCTCCTTCAGGAGGCCGCGGCACAGCCAGCCGGCGCATTCCGGTGCCTGATGATGATATACCGCCGCGCGGCTGCTGCCGCTGATGATGCTGCCGCGGGCGCTGCTGCCCGCGCCAAGGCACACGAGCAGCGAGAGGGGGATGGGGGCTGTCGGCCGACGACTAGCTGAGGAGAGCCTTTGCCGGAGCGCGCGCGCTCCAGCCGTGCCAGTTCCCTGCGAGCCTCCGCACCACTCGCATCGCCGGCGCGCGCCGCCGATTCTCTCTCCCCAGGGAGCGCCGCGCAGGAAGGAACAAAGCGGCCTCAGTGCCGCTGCCGCCGCCGTCAAGGAGCGAGCCAACCGACGACGGCCAGGTGAGTCCTTCCTTGCTTGATCCTTGCTTCCTTCCTTACTTCCTTACTTCCTTACTTCCTTACTTCCTTCCTTCCTTCCGCAGATCGACTTGGAGCGCCGAGCCGCCGGACTAGGCCACTTTTCGCGCTTCCGCGTGCGTAAGAGCCGAGGGGACCTGATTAGAATATAGCTGTTTTTTATGAGCGTGGAAGAGGAAGAGGGAGATATTTATTACACCGGGGCCCCCCCGCCGGACATGCATATTAGCGCGTCGCTCTCTCTCTCTCTCTCTCTCTCTCTTTTCATCTTCCAGCCTCGAGTTGCCGCTCCGTTTCTGCTTTTAGCTACTCTAAGACATCGGGAATTGAGGCGCGATATTCGAGAGGACCGAGCCGGGATCGGCGAAACTTTGCGAAAGGCCCTTTCCCCCTCCCCCCCCCGTCGTCGGAAAAAGCAATCTCGCTCGTGAACCCGAGCACGATGCTCGCTCGAATATAGAAATTCGGCTTTGTCCTTTCGGGCCGCGCGAACTTTCAAGTTTGTGCTCCAGTTCCGAAATTCGCCGAGGCGTCGTCGCTTTTTTTTTTTTTTTTCTCATCGAGCTCCCCCTTCTCCCTGCCTCTTGTTCTTGTCGTTCCCCTCGAATCTGGGCTTGAAAGCTGCGCGCAACCCACTCTCCCTCAACCCCCCCTCTCGCTCTCTCTCTCTCTTCGCACGCACTCTCTCTCTCTCTCTCTCACACACATACACACATGCGTGAAAAGTTTGTAGATCGATCCCCCGCGGCCAAACTATCGGGGGGGGTTAACCTCCACGCGGGCGCGAAAAAAAGGAAGCTGATGATGGGAAAGGAGCCTCGCTCGTCGCACGGGGGAAGAGGGACTAAACAAAGGCCGAGGCACAAAAGAGCAAGGATGCGCGCGCGAGCTTTTCTTTCGCCGGAGAGAAAAAGCGTCCGAGCGATTTGCACAAAGGGGAGAGGAACTGACAAGAGAGGTGAAAAGACACAAGACGGAGAGAGAGCCGGTCCACAAAGGGACGTGACATTGACGCCGACAAAGATGCACCCTTGGAGGGCAAGAATGCTCTTTTTTTTTTTAATCAGAGCCTTTAGCCGTAATTGCAGCGAGAGGCTGCGATTAGATAAACGAGCATCAGCTCGGGAGAGGAGGGCGGATTGATAAGGACCTCGAGAGGGGGGGAAGAAAGAGAGAGAGAGCTTATCGACTAGGGACGCGCGCGCCATAAGCCCCGTATACGCTCTCGGGGTGGCTCTCTCGCGCGCGCAAAAAAAAACGACCGCGCGGTCCACCCCATTACCTCTCCGGCGGAGAGGAGAGGGCGAGGGAAAAAAAAAGAGGTCGCGGCGAGGTCCGATTGGAGAATGGCGCGTCCCAATTAAGAGGGGGATCGGTTATGTGTGCGAGCGAGGGTTTCGAGTCTAGATCGATTATGACGCCCCAGAAAGCGCGCCAGAAATTTTCTTTGTTCGAAAGTAGAGCGATTGGACCGCGACGTCGCCGGCAATCGGCTTCCGCAGATTTGCGGGCAATCCAGCCGACTCTCCTCCGGCCTGTAAAATTGCCCCCCGCCCCCCTCCCCCCTCCCATCCGAGGACGAACGTTGCGACAAGTAATAAGAAAAGACGGACCGTGGACTTTGCCTTCCTTCTTCGCTCTTTACCCGGCTGACGAACGCTGTGTGGTTCGACGGATTCTAACGGGGGAAAATGGAGTAATAAAAGAATTGGAGCAGCTCTGGGAAAGAGGATTTGGGCAAATGTATTTTCGTGGCAAAAAGCTTTTTTATTGTAGCGTAGCTTAGTGGTTTTGCTTCATTTTTCTCGCATCTTCTCTTATTGCATATCGTGATCCATGAATTTACATTTAAAGTATTGAAATTGTTTTAGAGATTTTCAGATTTTATCGGATTAAGCTTGCATATTTCGCTGAATTTGAAAATGTTCGTAATTCAACAAATTTCTGCCCAAGCGATTCTCCAATTTATTTTATAATTAGTTTAATCAAGTTGAGGGGGAATCCAGTATAAAACTGCAAAGCCAATTTACATGAATTATAATCATCCTTTAAAATAAAACAACTTCTTTTAAATTCCTGTTATTATAAATGGCCACGGGCAACTACTTTAATTAATGGAGAAACTTTTGAATTTTCATGCTATAAAGTTTTTAATATTCAGAGTGCTGCTTTTTCTCATCTCGTGGGAGATTAATTCTTCTTTTATTCAACTAAAACTCTCTGAGCACATTCTTATCAAGTTCTCTTAAAATTATAAAAGCAGATTTGCCTAATTTTACCTTCATTCGATCCGCGACTTCGAATCTCATTTAAAACCTTGTAAAAAAAAATAATAAAGTTAAGGAACTTTCGTATTTAAAACAATTATTCGTAATTAAAAATATAATTCGTATCGAATTTGCCGAATTAAAAGTTATTTCTCTGATGAAAGATAATTTATCGCTTAAATTTTCTAATGGCGGAAATAGCTGATCAGAATTTTGGGGCAATATCACTGGTTATCAGTGCTGATATCGGAAATATCTCAAGTTGGAATCTCAGTGCGTTTGTATTTACACATAATATGTATAGCTATATATGGCGGCAGGATTCCACCTTGAAATGTTTCCGATAGCAGAACTATTACTGATTAATTCCGGCCTGGACTCGAGGGAATTAACTGACATACGGGATTCGATAAATCCCTAAATTTTTTTTCCTTTGTCTATAAATTGAACTGTTGCTAAAGGGGTTAAAACTCGGATTAAACTGATTTATATTGTATATATATATTTTTTTTCGTTATATATAAAATAGGTCGTCCACTAATTTGTAAACAAGTTGGCAAATTAATCAAACAGAGAAGAAAAGAGAAAATTAAATTTTCAAACTGCTAATTGTTTTTCAACTTATTTAAGTATTACGTAAATACGTTTATCCGAGATTAAAAAAAATAGTTTGTCTTGCGGTCGAATAAAAACCACTCCTTGATGTACTACAAAATCCAGAGCGAAATGCCACCGCGAAATTTGCAACGCAAATCCGATGTTGCTTGACAGGTGAGGGGTGGAGATTATAAATGGTTCCTGCTCCTCTTTTTCCGGAAAATAGGTTAAGCACACAAAGTGCCACTTTGGGAATAATAAATTTATTTTGGAAAAGCTGCGAAATGTTTATTGAGAAATTTATTCGTGCTTATCAATGGCCACGTCGAAGCGAAATTTATTTTACTCTCGGATTAAGTAGATCTCTTCTTGTACACTGAGTAGTCGTGACAAGCGAGCAGATTAAGAACGAATAATAAATTGTTGCGGTGTGTATTGTATAACAATTTCGCAAGTTATTAGGTATTATTTATTACTCCCTTTAAAAGTATATCGTTTGTTTGTCTATCGATTGCATAATAGATATATCAGATATCTTAAATAACAAACCTTTGTTAAAGAAGGGCCGTTTAAAATATTAATAATGGATTATTCTCATTATTATTTATGCAATTTGTATAAAGTTGAGAATTTAAAAAAAAATGGTGAAGCTTAGCCTGTCAAAAGAAAAATAATGCGCCTAAACCCCAAATTTTACGCGACCCTCATATCAACTTATTCGGAAGTAGAAAAGGGTCGGATCCGGTCAGACATAAATTTTAAGTATGCATTTAAAGTTAAATTAAACTTTCAGTTTACTTCAGAAAATTTACTTTCAATTTATTATTTACTCAAGTCAATACTATCTTTAAATCTTGGTGTTTCTCCATCTACATTTAAGAATAGTTCACTCCTGATTTATGCACCGTCCTCTATCATGTTTCTCTAAAGGGGATGATGAAAAAAATATCAACTCTACCAGCTCCTATTAATATTAAACTCGGAGATTAATTTTTAATTTGCACTTGACTTTTTAACTTCTGCACGACTAATGCGTGACTTACTATTATGGGTGACTGATTGAAAATTGGATCCTTAAATATAGACCCATCAATGAGCTTCCCATAAAAAAAAAAACTATTCAAACATCCAATATTCAAATTACTTTTCCGTACAATTATTTTTTCTAAAACGAAGATAATATAAAAGTTGAAACCTTTTCTAAACAGAAAAAGCGAAAAAATGTGTCGTATATCCACTGTATTAGCCTCAACGCGAAAGCTTTCCTTGTGTGCACGCCCGAAATGCCGCATCTTTGTACAAATAATAATGAAAAAAAAAAAGTGCGAGTACTCCCGCGACAAGAAAAGAAAAGGGCTGTCTTGGACCTCGGGAGCAGTCTGACGTTTAACATCAGTCGACAGTATAAAACATTTCCTTCTTTTAAGACTCCTCCCATTCTCGAAAATGAATATCCCGCACTTTTCCTTCGCTCCTTCTTCATTCTGCATTGAGAGAGAGCCAAAGAATAACGACTAAAAACATCCCTACGACGTCCCTCCACTCGCAAAATCAGCCGACGAAAAGCGAAACTTGACGTAAAATAAAAAATAATTCCCAATAACCAAGGCAGTTGGGGCTCTCTGTTTAGGAGCGTTGTTATGGGACAGCGGAATCAGAGCAGCTCAGCCGGACCGCATTAGAGGTGTGAGTGTGCTTTAGCGTTCGCTCTCGCGCCTGCAGCAGACACCGATCGGCACTCACGCGCGACCTCGTCAGCAGGCAACACTTCGCACTCGCTCGCCCGCTTAGCTACAGCTAGAAAGAGATATAGAGCCAGACAGAAAGAGAGAGAGAGAGAGAGAGAGAGAGAGAGATGATTGCGGAAGGAAACAACAGGGAGCCGGAAGCGCTCGACCCAGAGAGCGGAGGCGCCGAGGGAACCAAGGCCGCCGCTTCCATCGACACCGCGCCCGCCAACAACAAGAAGGAACTGCCCGAACGCGGCTCCTGGAGCTCCAAGCTCGACTTTATCCTCAGCGTCGTGAGTAGACTTTTTTACTATTCGGTTTAGGTGCGAGTGTTTATTTTTTCATTATTTTTTTTTTTTTTTAACTGTTTCAACTTTAATTAAGTAGTAGCAACCATTACAGTCAAAGTAAGAAGTCAGTTGTTTACCAAGTTTAGACATATTGTCACTATCCGGAAAGAAGTTCTTTCGCGTTCAAAGTTGCGGGAACGTTTGATCGGTGCCCATTTTTCGCCGCCCTCTGTTATCTGGCTTCATTCCATTGATCGTGTGAAGTTGGAGTTCACACTTGTTGCGGTTTGGCAAGTGAAGATGTTAGGTGGACCTGTGGCTCGCAAGCGTGCTTCATGAAAACGCGGCGACCGTTTTACGCTACTTTCGAGTCTGGTCGCGGAAACTTTCGGGACGATCGATATGCCGCGCAAATGCTGCAAATGCTTTTTTAATTTCATTGCTATATTCCGCGAGTTCCGCGCCGAGCTCCTAATTTCGAGAGCAAGCGTTGCGACCTCGTTGTTTAAGAGGTCACTTGTTGTACAAGTGAATTTTTAATCAACTTCATTCGCATCGAGTAAAACTAAAGGGTTTTAATAAATTTACGTACAAATAGAAAAGTTTTAGTCGTCAACATTACATTAAATTTTAAAAAAATTTTAACTAAATAAATTACCCACTGCATTTTCAGTGGTAAGATTTTATTTACTACCGACGCTCCTATAACTGGGAAAGTATTTTTTGATCAACTTAATTGTAAAGTAACTCGGCATATTCTGCAAGCGTTTTAGACGAACAAAAGCTTCGTTTTATTGCAGAAAATGGTAATGAAGTAGAAATAACTCCAAACTCCTGCGTTGAACATTTCGCTGGGCAAGTCCGTAGAGTTGTAAACGAACAGTGTGCGTTCAAAGTTTTAGGTTTTCTATAGTTTGAAACCATCGTAAACCAAACAGTCGGGATTGCGTTTGATATATTGGCGCATGCACAACATTTATTTCTTTCGTATTATTTAAAACGTCGCTTAAAGCTATCGGATAATTTAACGTTTCAGTTATTGGCGAACGAACAATTTACCACAAGCATTTGGTATTTATCGAATGGTTTAATAAAATTCTTTTAATCATTTATACGTTTATTAGATATTGCTTTACTCTTATATTTTATTATTTCATATTTCCATATAAACATTTTTAATCAACTTAAAAACCTAATAATTTACAATTAATCATAATTAATCCGTATTACAATTCAGACATATAAAGAGATCTTATACAAGGTACAATGTACCAATTTTTAATCAAAGAAACCAAGTTACAGCTTTTCGAGGCAGATTTTGAGATTTAAAGAATTCTGCTTTGTTGTACCCTGCGGGCTCAACAAATATTTAAGCTATTCAAATATCTGAGTTTTATTTATTTATTTATTTATTTCAAAAAACGGGCATAAAGCCCAATTTACAAAAGATACATATATATTATTAATTAATAAGGATTAAACGTATGTTGTAAGGGAGAGCAACGCTGAGTGTTTTTAAGTGACACTATCTGTACAATAATAGCAGATGCTTTTTAATTAAGCCACGAACACCAGTCGGATCGGTACTATTTCGTAAACCATCCGGCAAAGAATGCCAACGGCGCGTAATGTAGCCGAAGATGGAAAGATGCTAGGGTGAATATCTTAAACCTGCTAGAAACGTGCGAGTAGTGATGATCGTCGAAACGCATAGGACGGCTTGATTTGTGTGATAAATATCTCATGAACCTGCGCTGAACCGAGTAGATGGCACCCATACAGGAGATGCATAGCATAAAATAGGAGTGACTAGAGTCCTGTACAGATGCCAAACTATTTGCGGGTCAGTGAAGTCACAGGTAGAACGTATTATGAAGCCTAGCGTTCTTGATACCTTGTTAGTTACATAACTAATTTGCTCACCGAATGTGAGTCTACTATCAAAGGGGACTCCCAAGTCCTTGACTAGAGATACGCGCTTTGGCTCCTTATCACTAATTTTGTACATGTACTCGAAAGCTGACCTACTTCTCGTAAAGCTAATTATATTATATTTCTTTGTGTTAAGCATAAAACCATTTTTGGAGCTCCACTCCCTGAGTGCATCCAGGTCCCTTTGAAGAATGCTGGCATCCATTGGCGACGAATAGTTCTAAATAATTTTGTCATCTGCGTAGATTAGAGAGTTAGAGCCGGATAAACAATCAACATCATTTATAAATAAAATAAAGAGCAAGGGGCCTATATAGATGCGACCCTTGGGGTACCCCTGAGGTGACCCTGTAACTAGCAGACACCGCATCCCTAATCCTCACTCGTTGAGTGCGATCAATTAGATAAGATTTTAGCCACGCGAGGGAAGCATCTCGACAACCGAATTTGCCTAATTTCTCAATGAGTATGGAGTGGTTAAGATAGTCAAATACCTTCGAGAAATTGCAAAAGATCGCGTCTACCTGATCGTGTCTCAACAGGTTATCCGTAATGAATGACGAATAAAGGAGAAGGTTGGTTCTGGTAGATCTTCCGGAGACAAAACCATGTTGCTGAGGCACAATCCGGGATGCAAAGCTATCGTACATTTTATTGTAAATTATACTATCTAACAGATAACGCATTGAGGATCGATATGGGACGATAGTTAGCAACATTCTGATTGTCGCCTCCTTTCAATATTGGGATGACGTAACCCCTGATGCCAGAGAGGTGTTGAACAATATTAGTAGTGGTTCAAAAAGAGCATGAGAACAATTTATTATAAAAGCGGAAGGAATGCCATCTGGCCCCGAACCGAACGACAACTTCGAATTTTAATGCTTGTTCCAACTCCTCCCTGGATACCGAAAAGCCAGATACTACCCCTGCACCACGCAAATCTAATTCACCACAATCATCTGTCGCTAAATAGAAAGAGCTAAAATAAGTAGCAAATAAATCCGGTTTCTAATTTAGTATTTAAAAATTTTTTAAAAGTAATATTAACCATTTAGATTTATTAGACTTTTATCAGTATTTTGGATTTTAAAAAATCTATCTCAAATTTATGCCTTGCAGAATGCAAAAAATAGTTAATTTTTTTTCGCCGTAAAATCAATGAACTCTCTAATGAAAGAGAGTAATAATGAAATAATAATAATTCAATAAGTATATTACATACAATAATTAAGTATATATATATTTAAGGAAAAAGCATCGATAAAACCTAATGGAAAGCGATTATTTAGCTGCGATGATAGGGAGAAAAGTAGCGGGTAATATGGCAGAATCATGTTTTCATACGCCATGATGATAGAAAATTCTATTTTCGCAGCTGCTGTATCCCATGTACATATAGGATGACAAGCACAACTATAGAGAAGCATAATAATAGTATAAAACAGTATCAAAACGAAACTTATTTCGCTAAATCACGATGGTACACTCGAGTCCATATCAGCCTGTCTGCAAAGTGTTTCCGATATTAATATTTGTTTTTTCTTATCGTAAACAGTGGAAAAACGGATAAATAAAAAATATAATAACATATAATTATAATTAGTTTATAATTAGTTTACGTAATAAAGCAATATTTTTTTTCTGAGAAAGAGTGAAATTTGTATGAAAAAGAAATTGATATAGAAACCGTTTTTCGAAAATTCGTATATTTTTTATGATGGTACTTAAAGTTTTTGAATTATTTTGATGTATTTTTAGAAAATGAGTTTGATTAAATTAATGTCTGGCTACTCATTCTGTCTACTTACGTCATGCTATTTCAATCGCTGGTCTGATCATAATGACTATATCTACTTAACCAATAAATTTTGTAAGCTATATTTTTTTGACGGCTTTAAATTTGAATATTTTGGATCGTAATTAACTTTTCAATCATTTTTAATTTAGAAAACATAATTCAAGAAAGTTAATCAAGTTTATAGGTCATTGCTTAACTATAACTATTTAAACGTTACAATAATTAAAATTATAATTCTGTTTATTCGATGTAATATTTCTCATCTCAAAAACACATCAGCAAAAAAACTCAAAAATAAAAAATACGCCTCGGATATTGCAGACACTCCCATATGTAAAGCCTAAACTCTCGCCGCTATTATTTAATTTCTCGTTGGAAACTAAAGCAGAAGCAATTACAATTAAAAAGTTTAAGATCTTTATATTGCTGATTGGCCGAATAAAATGCAATCGAAGTTTCAGCGGGGCCGGTTGTTTTGCCGAGACCCTCCTACGTAAATTAGGTCTTATATATTGGCTAAGCAACCGAGCGAGCGAGACGCGCGCGCTTAATTGAAGGAGCGAATCTGCATAAATATCGAGTGCGCTCGCTCGCTCGTTCGCGATTCCCGACAAATGCGCCTAGCTTTTTCTCCGCTTTTGCTCGTCGAGTTTCGGCAAGTAAACAAACCGTTTTACTTCACTTTTGCTAATTGACGCGCGTCAATCTTAATGTTTCTGAAGATATTAGTCGTACGGGCAGCAGTTTTCAGCGTTTGCAGAGATATTTTATAAGAAAATAATGCATACGCCATAATACCATCAGAAAAAAGTCTTTAAACCTATATAACGAGTTTTCCCTACAAAAGTTTAATTTACGAAATTTAGAAAATATCCCAGCTGTTCCGCTTTCATTTTCAAAATGTATTTACCTTGAGAGTTTTCACAGAAGTAGGAACGTTTGATTAAAATCCCCCGTGCTAAAATCGAAATAACAAACTGTCCATCCAGGTCGGTCTGGCCATCGGCTTAGGCAACGTATGGCGGTTTCCGTACCTGTGCTACAAGAACGGCGGCGGCGCCTTCCTCATCCCGTACTTCCTGACCCTGTTCCTCGCCGGGATACCGATGTTCTTCATGGAACTGGCGCTCGGCCAAATGCTGACCATCGGCGGCCTGGGCGTCTTCAAGATCGCGCCCCTCTTCAAGGGCATCGGTTACGCCGCTGCCGTCATGTCCTGCTGGATGAACGTCTACTACATCGTCATCCTCGCCTGGGCCATCTTCTACTTCTTCATGTCCATGCGGAGCGGTGAGTGTGTCGAGGCCGAGGCCGAAAACCAGGTCCCCTTTCTTCTTTTTTCTTTTTTTGTTTGTTTGTTTGTTTTTTTTTTTTTTGTTAGCTCTAATCAGAGAGGCAGCAGGCTAGACTATTGAAGCCTCTTATTTGTCCGCCTATTACCTTTTTTTTTCGCGCAGAGCTACCCTGGGGCAGCTGCAATAATTACTGGAACACGAAGAACTGTGTCAACCCGTACGATAGGAAGAGTCTCCAGTGCTTCCAGCAGATGGGCAAGAACAGCAGCCTCATCAAGATGTGCACTTTCAACCACATTAACGTCACCGCCTCCGATCTCACCGACCCCGTCAAGGAATTTTGGGAGTAAGCTGCCGACTGATTACTCTTCGCTGCGCGCCCTTTGACGCTCCAAGCTAAATTGCTAATGAAGCTGCTGTCGCGTCAAGTCCTTTGATAATTATTTCTTTTCGAATATTACATTATCTGAATTTTTTCAGCTAATTTCATTTACTGCTCGCCGTTTTATCGTTTATCTTAAAATCTACTGCGCATATATAAGCTGCGAGCTTGCTTTGCATTTTCAGATTCAAACCATTACTCTTCTTCATTACGATCACCATTTTCTACTTGCTTCATAAATTTTGCGCGATTATTCTCTTGCCGTCTTGTAAGTTATCTTTTTCAGACGAGGCACTTGAATTAATCATTTTATAATCAGAGAATTTTAAGCGTACCTACTTGCTATTCAAATGACGCCTCTTTCCCTTTGCATTAATAATCTCCAATCTCAGTGCCTCTTGTCAACGAAAGAAATAATCAGCTTCACTTCTTTCCAGACACTGTAATTAAGAGAAAGGCGGCAATATTGACGCGAATAAAATGCTAAATAATTTCAGGCGGCGAGCTCTTCAGATCAGTCCCGGAGTCGAGTACGTAGGTAACATCAGGTGGGAGCTGGCCGGGACCCTTCTGCTCGTCTGGATCATGTGCTACTTTTGCATTTGGAAAGGAGTCAAGTGGACTGGCAAGGTCGTTTACTTCACCTCGCTCTTCCCCTACGTCCTCCTGACGATTCTGCTCATAAGAGGCATCACCCTGCCGGGCGCCATGGAAGGCATTCGATTCTACGTCAGTCCGAATCTGTCGAAATTAAAAGAATCCGAGGTAAATATTGTTTTCTTTCCGCTCCGCAGATTCGTCAAAAGAACTTGTCGAAATTCCAAAAGTCGCGCGCGCGACTCGCTTGGCAAATCAATAGACTCCCCGAAGCGCACTCGGCGATATCAGCGAAGCGGTCAACCGCACAGCGCTGCTATCGACAAGTTCTTATATATCGAAAGGGGGGAAGAAAAAAAAATAAAGCGAGACTGCCCCGTTTCTCAGGTATGGATCGACGCGGTGACGCAGATCTTCTTCTCGTACGGATTGGGCCTGGGCACGCTGGTGGCGCTGGGCAGCTACAACAAGTTCACCAACAACGTCTACAAGGACGCGCTGATCGTCTGCTCGGTGAACTCCTCCACGTCCATGTTCGCCGGCTTCGTCATCTTCTCGGTCGTCGGCTACATGGCTCACGAGCAGCAGAAGCCCGTCGCCGAGGTGGCCGCCTCCGGACCCGGGCTGGCTTTCCTGGCTTATCCGTCGGCCGTGCTGCAGCTGCCCGGGGCCCCGCTCTGGTCTTGCCTCTTCTTCTTCATGCTGCTGCTCATCGGTCTCGACTCGCAGTTCTGCACGATGGAAGGATTCATCACAGCTATGGTGAGTATATAGCAGTGTTTTGCGGTTAACGTCTCCTCCGACATCTTTTATCCGTCGATCGTCCGATCTAACTAATTGTTCCGCAGGTCGACGAGTGGCCTAAATTGTTGCGACGGCGCAAGGAGATATTCATCGCGATCGTTTGCATGCTGTCGTATCTGGTCGGCCTGTCTTGCATCTCCGAGGGCGGCATGTACGTCTTCCAGATCCTCGATTCTTATGCCGTCTCCGGATTCTGCCTGCTCTTTCTAATCTTCTTCGAGTGCATCTCGATCAGCTGGGCCTTCGGCGTGAACCGGTTCTACGACGGGATACGCGACATGATCGGCTACTACCCTCTCATCTGGTGGAAGTTTTGCTGGGTCATCGCCACTCCCACGATATGCATCGTGAGTAAAATGCAGGCATTGGGAGCCTCGAGGCCACAGTGGCGACTGTAACGGTTAATCGTGAATCGCGAATTTGTCCAGGGCGTCTTCTTCTTCAACCTGGTGCAGTGGACGCCGATAAAGTACTTGGACTACGAGTATCCATGGTGGACGCACATTCTTGGCTGGATCACAGCCCTTTCATCTATGCTCTGCATACCGGGTTACATGGTGTACGCTTGGATGACCACTCCGGGTGATAGGAGCGCCGTAAGTACTTTCCTCAATTTCACTCGATTTCAATAAATTAAGATTTAAGTTTGGCGTCCGCTGGTCCTTGACTTTTTCAAGCCGAATTTTACGGCAGATCGAAATTCGTCAACTTTGCCAAGTACACTGTAGCACAATCGATGCTTAATGTATAGTAATATTTGTTCCTGTTTTTATAGAAATTCAAAGCGCTAATCCGAATAGAAGATGACGTGGCGCAGTTGCGAACGAAGATGGGCCACAATGACCAGAGCAACGTCGAACTCACGCCCCTATAGTCCGTCACGGAGTAAATTTTTTAATGGCGTTCCGTCGCTAATTTTTTGTGCGCGCGATTCTTCCGTCTCCGTTCGCTGCGAACGAGAGCAGCGGGAAATCGTGTTGCGAACCAATTCTTCCAATTATATATATACAAATATATATAAACTGCAACATGAGGAACATCGAACCTTGCGCATATCCTCAAGTCAATCCACAAAGAAACATATCGTCAAACGAAACTTATCGTATTTAAAATGAACAAAAACAAAAAAAAGAGAATGATTTACCCGAAGATTTAGCAAATGAGAAAAGCGGCAGTTTTCAAATATCAAACTGAGAAACATTGATTTATTTTGAAAGGAGATAAATTGACCTTCTTTTCGACTTTAAACTTTTGCATAGGAATAAAGTTTTATATATTTCTAAATAGACATATTTACATTGACATTTTAGAATGATTTTTTAACGACCCGAACAACAGAAGATTGAGAAAGCTAGACAATA
This sequence comes from Ormyrus pomaceus, assembly GCA_900474385.1. Classification (NCBI taxonomy): domain Eukaryota; kingdom Metazoa; phylum Arthropoda; class Insecta; order Hymenoptera; family Ormyridae; genus Ormyrus; species Ormyrus pomaceus. The sequence goes on from UCOM01000224.1 coordinate 25,427, forward strand.
AATGGTTGTTCATTTACTGAATTTAGTTACAGTGGCACGAAGAGAATTTCCTTTTAACGATTACTTCGTTAAAGCTAGCATAGTTTAAAAGAGAATCTATATCTTGCCTATAATATATATTAATATATAAATATACAAATATATATATATATACACCTAAAGAAACAATGACCACACGAATAAAAACTATATGTCTATATACAATTATACTGAAACATATTGAAACGAGTTGATGCAAATCACTGTCTTCCATTTACATGTTAATTTTAGAGTCAGTAATTTTTACTAGAAAATTCTCCCCGTGTATACTCGTTGCAATCAATAAAAGGGTGCTTTATAATAAAGAAAACTATTTACGCGCGAGAGAAAATACACGCACACAAAAATTAGAAAGCGGGCCGATTCGATTCGACGTCCGTGAAAAGAAATAAAAATATCTTAGAGGAAACTAATAGAGTTGTTCTGGTACATTAACTCGGTACAAAACTGATGCTGGTCATTTTATTGATAATTGACGCGGCGACATTACTTGTCGGGCAATACTAAACTTCATATCATACGACAAAGAGAAGAGGCGTATGCACAATGACAATAAAGCCATGACAAAACAAATGATTAAAAGAAGAGGAAAAATATTTAGTGACATTTTGCGCAGACACAAATATACTTACTAGCCTTAGAAGACTAGTATTTATACTGTAGATCTGAAGGTGTTCAAAATAGTTACGAAGGTATCGTCTAGGGCCTTTGACGATTCAATTAATAGTCCTTATAAACGAATAACAATATACTAATATATTATAAACATAAACTATAAATGAAAAATTTAATCATTATTAAAGTCGGACGGATATATCGTAGAAACTTGTAGATGCAAGTTACAAAGGTGTGAATTCTTTTTAAAAAGTCTACCCTCGGTGAAAATGTTTAATCAGAAAGTCGTATCAGGGATTTGTTGACTCTCGAAGAAACAAGAAAATCTAATTCCAATTGTAATATCGTTGAAAAGAAATTGCCAACGTATAGTGTTTTTCTGCAGCTGGTATGCGAAAATTTTCACTAGGGTAGTAAATAAGCTCTACATTTCTATGCATTATGTATATATTATATACATGCATAACATTTACGCGTATGAAACATATTTAAGGAGATTCTGCAGGGGGATCAGTTTTACTCAAATTAAATTACGATGCTTTACTGTTGCAATAATGTCAAATGTGACAACCGGAGAAGAGATCGATGTATATTTTAATGTGGTTCGAAAAGACATAGGCGGTCAGAGATGGAGATTTTGCCGAGTGAATATTCCTTGTCTTCCACTGATATGCTATAAAACTACTATGCCACAACATTGTCGTTGCAAATTTTATTTACTCGTTAGAAAACAAATATATATATATTTATTATGTGGTGTGATATGTACAATTAAAGGAAACAAAACAGTTTAAAAGAGAAAAAACACACACAACGAACTTTGCAATTTATTCAAGTAAACGCAGACTTAAGTGACTTTTTATAAATTTATTTTCGAGTTCTTTAAAGCAAAATATTAAGGATAAAAAAGATCTAGTCAATAATTGAGAATTACTAGCCAATGAAAAAAAGTCTTATTTCTTGTAAAAAATTTTTTCCGTCACTTGGCGCTTTTCCAGCTTGATATCATCGCAAAATAGGTTGTAATAAATTAATTATTGTAAATCGGACATCACTTTTCGTATCATCGTTCGTTAGGCGTTAATGTATACATAATATTAAATTGTACACAATCGCGAATGAATCTGCCTGTAATTTAAGATATTTATGTTAATTATTTGTTACTATTAAATGTAATTTATTTAAACATTATATATACTCACGTATTTGTTATAGTCATTTTTCATTTTGCCACTATTATACTAAATATACACACAAGAGACACAGTTTAAGATATATATACACATGCCTCATTGAAGTTACATATGAAAACGCGTGCAACAAAAATTACAAACGCTTTGAATGAGTATGTGTGCGCGTGTACGCACTTGCGCATGTGCGGGTCTATACTTTACTCTGGTATGTACATTTGCACGTGCGCGTGCGGTTACACTATTATAATATAAAGTGTATATGAAAAATATAAATGTATTATTGTTACTTGTGTAGGAATTACTGACCTGTGTATGTATCAATTAAAGAACAATAAATTGAATTAATGTAAAACAAAATTATCGATCATTATATTATATCCGTTGTGTTAACATTTTATCATGAGAAAATTTGGGTGTTTCAAATTTTATCTTTTTAATTTTCAAAATTTCAAATGACTACTATATTGAATTTAAATCATTTATATTTTAGGGATTTAGTTGTTATTAAAAGAAACTTTAAATATTTCATTTAAATAAGAAATATCGATTTTCATATATTTCGTATATAAATTCGTTATTACACGTGTATAAAAGTATAAAATCGTATTAAAATCTATTAACAAAGATTAAATCTAATATAAAATATTTATACATAGTTCGTAATATTAGAATAAATTATCTTACAAAAGTTTAGGCTGTTGTTTTAAAGTCGAAATATCTAAAATTTTACTGGGATAACTGCCTTTTGACATTCCTGTCATTGGGGGATACTCTCTGGGACTAGGTGCTCTTCTTTCTGCATTTTGAATGCCCATTCTTTCATTTTTCATCGGTGCTGGTGATCTATATCCATCTCTCGGAGGCTCTGTTAAAAATATCATTTTAAACAATGGATACAATTTTTAATGTATATTATTTTTTGTATAACTCTTTAAGAATTAATAAAAGGATAAATAAATAATACCTCTCATAGGACTTGCATTTCCACCAGGAAGCAATTGATATCGTTGTAAATAATGCATTGTAGCAAAAGACATATTTGAATTTTGCAAATTACTAGGAGTTTGTTTTAAGACACCTGGTCTAGATTTTTGGACATCTGCCAATTGCTCTTCATTTAAGTACTTCATAGCTAGAGCTTTCATGTGCATACTTGTATTGGTTTCAATGCTTCCACTTGTAGCAGCTAAATGAGTTTCTGGACCTTGCCTTGTATAATAAGCATCAAATAATACTCTGAAAAAATTATTTAGTTATTTATTTTACATCTTTATTATTAATTATACATTTTGTAATTACTCAATAACATTCTTTATAAAACTATGCTTAATTATACTTTCAAGAAATATATATATATATATTTTTATTGTATATACTTTTTATTAAAATTCGGCTCCCTTTGATCAACATTTTCTGAAAAACTAATTCCAAGTTTTGTCAGTTGTTCCATTGTGGCAGCCTTAACTGTATCCATTAATGCATTATTGTCATACTCTTTTTTTTCACTTCTTCTTTTACCATTCAGTGATTCTTCCTCTTCATTATCATTTAAGGGTGTATTTTGTAAAATTTGATTTACTTGATCAAGTACATTGTCATATAAAGTCCATCCTACTTTGCGCTGAGGTGGTAAACTTCCTCCTTCGCTTGAGTATTCTTGCATATCTAAATGAATACTTGGTTCAGGACTTGGAGGACTTGGATCTTCTACATCTAAGTCGCTGCTACTTAAACTTAAGCATTCATCAGCAAAATTGTCAGTCCTAATATTCTTCATTTTGGTAATATCATTCAACAGAGGCTCATCATTAAAATCATCAAACTTTTTCTCTTGAAAATCTTCACGAGGTGAGGAAGGTAAATCTTCATACTGCTGATTATATTGATACGTTTCTCTTTCTTTTACTTGTTTATTACTTCGTTCATACCTTGGTTTAGTCTCATATTCCACGTTGTTAGAGTATCCAACTTTTTTGTCATTGAATACTTTTTTTTTAGATTCTCTATTTACTTGTACATTTTCAATTTCTTCAAAATTTTGTTTTTAAAAATTTACATTTTGACCTTCCATAGAATCATGTGCTTCTAATGACTGCCTAGTAGTATCAGAACACAAATGGCTTTGGCGAAAGGAAGACATGTGACTTTCTGAACCCTCACTAATATTTTCAAGTGGAGTAGGTGTAAAGAAGTTGGGTTTTTTTCTAATCATTTCTCCAGTGTCATTTACAAGATTCTTAATCATATTTGAAGTTGGTAAGGCATTTTCTTGATGATTCTTTTGCTTCTTATTCTCAGCTTCAATAGCCATAGATGGATTATTTTGTACTTTCAATTCAAAGCTTGTCATGACACCAATAGATACTTTCTGTTCCAAAATTGTCTGCTTGTTCTTCTCATCTTGCTTTTTTAAATCTGGAAAAAACTTTTCTTTTTCTTTATTTATATTATTATGAGTAATAGGCAAATTGGTAGACCTTGCTGGTTCATAAAGTTGGGCATTTTGATAAGCTATTCCATTTGATTGGCAGGTACAATGCTTCATTTCTTTTAATGTTTGTTCATGTAATTTTAATAAACGTTCTACTTGCTTTTGCAAATTTTTAATTTGTTCATTTTGACTAGTAATAACCTGCAACAAATTCTTTATTGTTTCTGTTTCTGAATTAGAATTATTGTGACTTGAACTGCAGCAATGTGAATGACACTGTGAATGCTCAGGACTATAATGCAATGGCTGCAATGACCTAGAGTGTCTTGATTGATGATCATGCTGTACAGGTATACTTCTATAGGCATCTGCATTTGAGCAGGAGGATGACCTGTAAATTCGTTGCTTTGGCCTAGTATCATGAATATGATCTGGTGTGTGTGAATGGTCAACTCGTATTCTTGATATAGGACTGACTGACTCTTCTCTTTCATAATGATGAGATATTGGAGTATAATTATAAGCATTATTTACATGTTGATCAACATAATCATTACCTCTTGCATGACTTAATGTATACTTGTTTGGATTATCCATATGATCAATGTTCCTTGCATGATTAAAAGTGTACTTATTTGGATTTTCATGACCTTCGTGCCTCCCTGGTATACTGTACTTTCTAGGTGACCCATGCTCTAAATTTTGATTTTTATACTTGAAATTTTTGTAATCTAAAGAATTATATGATCTTGCAGATTCTCTAAAATGGCTATCCTGTAAATTGCTTACATTTTGAGTAGAAGAATAGATTTGGTCAAAACGATTGGGAGATACTTTTACTGTTCGTTGAGGGAACTGCTTCTCTTTCCACGATGCATATGATTCTGGTTTATATTGTGTTGATGGACTCTGAGTACTACTCAGTTTTATTTCTGGTTTTGGATTGGATACATTTTCTTCCATATTTTTTGACTGCAGTGGTTTCTCCATAATCAAAGATACTTCTGGAACCATTGGACAAGGTCTTGCCTGAAAATAATAAAATACACACTGAAATTTACTCTTTAATAAAACTTATAATCTAATTTTTCTTAAAATTTAATTTTAAGAAATAGAGAAAATAACCTTGCTTTGAAATTTGAGATCAACTTTCATTTAAATTTAAAGGAATATTTTATCAATACAACTTGATCAAAACTCAAATATTTATTTATTTTTAACATCAAATATTATAGTAAAAAAAAAATAACTGTACCAAAAATAAAAGAAACTAAGACTTAGAATAATAATTTTCATAAAAATCCATCTAAATAATATATACATTCAATATCTATATTTTATAAGTATTATTGCTGTAATTACTAATCCATTTCAACAATAATTTATATCAAGTTGTTTATTTATTTATTACATAAATTTAAGTAATAGTATTTACGTCAAATTCCGAAGCCAGCATAGGAGCTTTTCTTGGTTCAACATCGTCGTTGTACCCAAAAGCGTCATCTTGCATATTCGAAAAGCTCAGAATTTTTCAGCAGCATGAAGATTCCACTTGCTAAGGCAACCTCGTGAAAACAAATCCTCTCCTTTCTTTGCCTGTTGTTATTTTGAATTTAACGTCTAAGTATAATGTACGGACGCGACTACTAACAGTCAGGTAACAAACCCTGCGGGTGTAGTTCACCCTATACATTCGAGATCGCGCCTTTTTCCAAAGAGGCGCCAACTTCAGGTAAAGTTGTGCCGGTATTGCCGGTAAGTTTGATCACATTCATATCTGAATCTGGCTGCTTTGCTTTTTACCGTTATATTTTAATTATATTATATATATTTACTTAGTCCATTTTTAACTTTGAAAAATTGAAATGATATGTGTAAAGTATAGCAATATTTATGTAATACAGAAATTGTGTTAAATAATTTTTTTTAATAAAATCAATAAATAATAAAAGAATGTTAATAAAATAACATTATAATTTATTTTATAATAATAATTTCTTACGGTACTTTATTTCTCTGAGCAGTCAAATAATTTGCAGATACTCTATAGATCATCAGTATTTCGAGTGAAACATCGCTATTCATTTTCTCTCCGAAATATAGGTAAGAAACTTTTGTAAAGTATGCGAATTTAAAAAAGAATTGTACAAAATTTCAGATAAATCGATTATAGATAATTTTTTTATATTACTATAATAAATTTCAAAATTCTCATTTTTTTGTAACGCGATGTCTAAAACTTAAAATTATATTCTTTCGTTGGTTTTTTCATTTTTCGGAAATTGGTAATTTAAAATATGACACTTGTAAAATAAAATGTAGGATGATGTAATAATTTTTTCCTAAATTCATTTCTATGAGACGTAAAAACATTGAGTGACAATAATAAATTTAATAAGCCATATTACATTAAACTTTTGAGATCTTTTGGATTGATAATAAAAATTTGAATATTTAGACCACCACCATGCATGAAGTTTTCTTAGTCAACTTTTTAATAAGAAACTTCTATATAATAGTTGTAAAAATCTCAGGGCTTATTGCAAATAAACTTTTAGATCTAGAGACTTAATTGGTCTTATTTAGTTGCGTGGATAACTTCTCTACAGTTTCAAAAAGATATTTAAAAAAAATGAAATTTAGAAATTAATAAACCTTTTGCTATCAGAGTTCAGAGTGTTCAGACTACGAATAATAGCTTTGATGCGTTATTCGGGATGTATCAAATAACGATTTTATAAAAAAATTGCCTTTTCATAAATATTAACGAGATTCTCTTTCGGCCTTTTTTTCGGCTTTATTACCAATTAAACTAATCACTGCATGTGCACCTGCTTATTTTATTTTAAAAAATATACAAATGTTCTTTTAAAATTTTTTTACATATTTTTCTTTTCAAAAACCCTTGATATATTAGTGGTCTTGTTTCGCTCTCGACTTCATCTAAAAAGCTGAAGTGAACTGCTTCAAACTTCTCATCATTGTTCTTCAATAATGAAACAACTATTGATCAAGGTAAATTTGAACGAAACTAACCATCTGAAACGATTTTTTTGAAAAATTCTAGTAATCTTTATTCCGCCTCCCTTCGATGCTGAAAAATATTCACAAAACTAAATTATATCAGTCGGAGTCAGAAGTCAAATTCGCGAATCCGGTTGGTAAACCTGCACCGAAATTCCCTCCTGGGGACTCGCGGCAGTGTTCCGTGACTGCTCTCTCCCCTCCTACCTAAGCTAACTCTGGCTGGTCCGTCGAGTCGAGCCGTCGAGCGTGCGCGCGCGCGAGAGCAGCTCGGAAGCAGGACTAGAGCAGCGAGTAGCTTGTCCGTGCAGAAGACGACGAGAGCTTGGCAGGACCGATCCCGCGAGCTCCGGGATTGAGTGACGCGTCCCTCTGCGTGGTGCTTGAGATCGAGGGCTCGCTCGTTGCACGGGCAGGGCAGAGACTCGGAGAGAAGGAATAGAGCGCTACGTCGTCTCGCGCGCGCGCTCCATTGTCTCGAGTGTGTCACGTCCTCGCGCTTCGCCTCTCCCCGCAGAACGTTGCCAAAGCAAAAAAGCAGCTTTTTCCTGTGCTACGCGGACTTGATCAGGAGGGAAGCAAGGAGGTGCTCCTGGCAGTTCTCCATTCTTGGCGCCTCTTGCGAGTAGCCAGACTTCGCCTCTTTCTTCGTCGAGCAAGGAGTCTTCATCGATAACGAGCGACATATATCCGGGCGAGAGGAGGAAAAAAACTTAACCTCAATTCGGTCGCGGGAAGGAGGAAGAAATAATACGGTGACGCGTAACCGGCGCTGTATGTGCGGGCGGCCCAGTGCAAGGAACTATGAAGCTGCACCATCGACAGCGAGTGAGTGCAGGTCGAATCTCGCGGCCGGCCGGCCACTAGGCATAGCGAGCCATTGACCTAGAGCCGAGCGAAGAGGATCGTCCCTGAGTGTGTGTGCGCGCGCGCTCGCTTGTGCATGAGGTGCAGCAGCAGTAGCAGCATCAGCTCCGCCGTGTATGTGTGCCTGAGTAGTGTAGAAGAACCGTTGCTGCCTTCCTCCGTTGCCGCCTGAGTCTTGACTCTTTGGAGGAATCATGAAAATTTTGACTTTAGACCAAGGCAGCTAAGCTATGGAGCAGAGTAGCACCTGACTGGGACACTGCGCAGACTTTATGTACAACACATTCGCCACCATGCAGAAAAGAGAAGGCAGAGATAGTCGGATCGACAAGGATGGTCATCGCAATACTGATCAGGATAATGCCAAGAGAGCCTCGCGGACCAGTGGCAATGTCGCCAGAGCCAACATGCATCCCCCTCGGCATAGTGTTTCTTCTACGTCAAATCTACTCATGGTTGGTCCTAATTTCCGTGTTGGAAAGAAAATTGGCTGTGGTAACTTTGGGGAGCTTCGGCTTGGTAAGTTTATAATATTATTTTTCCTATTTAAAAGTCACTCGGGTCTCAAATGTTTTTGTATGACTAATTGGAGCTTGACTTTTCGTTAGTAATACACAACAACTCTAATTATTTATGCTAATTTCTTGAGACTCAAAATTTATCAAATTTATAACTCCACTTTCTTCATTATAATATCTGTTCTCTGTATTAAATTAATAATAATTTCTTTTTTTCATAGCTTACACTGAACTTGTAAATATTACAGTGAAAATGTAGAACTAAACAAGTTTTTCGAAGATGGACAGTTTTGTTTATTTATAGTCCAAGTTTTCTTATAGTTTATTCTGTTAAGAGTTGGCTAGCACCTACTGAAACTAGTCAATTTTTCAAAGACCAAATGCTCTCTGTCTACTGTAGTAATAAATTTTCTTTGAAAATAGAAGGACATTCAAGCCATTAACTTAAATTCTCTTTCTAAAAAATTACAAAGTCAATTCTCTACTCAAGATTTGTTTATTCTCTATAATTTTATCAAATTACTTTTAGAAACTACCCAGAATAGGTGTGCATCACAAAGTGCAAAGGAATGCTTCATTTATTATTAACCACATGCATCCAGTGTTACTCCAAGCTCAGGATTCGTAAACGTGGCATTTTCCTAGATTCGAAAGTGCGTATGCAATCCCTTTTCGCCCATAACACAACAGGTGAATTCTCAAAGTCGACTTGCAGCGCCTCGAGCTCTCCTGCGAAAAAATTGCGAAAAGCGTCAGGGTACGGATTAGTCATGTGTTGGTGTGTGTACACACCCGCGTCTTTTTCACAACTTCGCTTCCAATGGTTTCCGCTAGCGGCGCTGGCAAGACTTGTCTCCTTACGTATTTACTTGCTCGCTCGGTCCGACGTACGAGAAAATTTTCTGTACATACCCCGATAAGTTATCTCGCGTGCTCGGATTGTGAGCTCTGAGCTGCCATTTTGCTCGCGCCGGTTTTATACCCTGCGCGGTGAATTATTCAGCGACCCGAGTCCTAAACAATCGGATATAGAAATTACGTAAAAAAGAATCGATATGTTGCTGACGCTCGAGTAATTCCGAATTCATGAGCCTTTGCTTGCAGGGATATCTTCAACGCGGACGAGGATCGCGGCTAAAGTTTACTGTAAAATCAAGTGAAAACTGATCCGATTAAGAGCAAGAGTCTCGACTAAGCTAGTAGAATTGCAACTCGAGAGTCTATAGTTTGCAAATTCGGGACTGTTTATCCGCTCTGTAGCTTTCAAGCCAATTGGACTTTTGGTTTTGAAGCAAATCGTCATTAACGGAGCTCTTAAAATCCAACCTGCGGGTTTTCGGCGTAAAAAAAAAGCAGGATAGCAGCGGGTCGGGCGCTCGATCGACTAGTCACGCTTCTGAGCAAGTAGCAACCTGTTCGCGCGCGAGCGGCCAGCGGCTCTCGAGCGCACAGTGTCTCTCCCTTCTCTCTCTTTAAATATTTCTTTTTTCCAGCGGACGACAAGCCGCTCGGGGTGAAATGAACTCGCCGACGGAGCTTTAGCTCTTTTTTAATTAATCCGCCAGGACCCGATTACGACTTGATTAAAGCAATTTCAGAAGCGAATTTGCCGAGATTACGGCGGCAGTCGTGGAAATTGATTTTCTTGACTTCCTCGAATTTTGACAGTCTGCTTCGTTTAACGAGATTACTTTGTGTTCGTGGAATAAATTTAACGTATACGCGCCATCAAAATCCATACTAACATCATAAATCGTTTTTCAAGTCTGCGACTTAGAATAATGTTAAAAATCTAATAAAACCGAGGACTCCCCAATGTAATTAATTTTTTAACTTAGAATGGTTTAGGATTAATTATTCTAAGAAAGATTTGTGGCGTTAATAATAGAGACGAATGAAGAACTGTTCTTCTACATTCGTCTTCTTAGATAATTGCCGAATTGATTTTCTATATTATTGAAATTTTATTTTTTAATAGTTACTCGTTTATGTACAAATTTAGGATCATTTGTGTACTAATTGATAAAAAATAATGTCATTTACTAAGATTTATAAATACCATTTCAGACGTACCAGAATATCAAAGATGTATAAGGTGTACAGGATGTGCAAAGCTGTAATTTTTTTATAGTAAAATAATTTTTTTTTAGAATTTTTCTTTAAATTAGAAAAAAACGATAAATTCTACCATTTTTTACATAAAATATTTAAGCTTAAATAGCAAACTTTTAATTAAACGTTTCTTGGTAAATAAAAGTATTCAAACCAATATGTTTGTGCATAATAATTGTACAATAGAAATATTAGAAAAAATAACAACACACGGTGACATCTTCAAAAAACATTATTCAATATTGCTTGTTTTCTCTTCTCTTTTTTTTCTAAGCGATTAAAGTTTAAGGGTAAGTAAGATGTTCGCAGTGTTTACGTTCAAAATTAAAAGTCCTCGCGTAATTTTCTAAACACATAACTTAACAAATTTTTTAAATAAACTATTTACCTTACTAAAAGGATTGACTATTAATATGAAGCATTTTAAAGCGCAATAAGATTTTATTTTATGTATTAAGAACGTATTTTTACTATTTTGTAATCGACAATAACTTACCAATAAGTCGCCTATTAGAAATCTTTAATTTTCAAACATCCCTAGAAAATGGTGTAAAGAAATTTCTCGTCGAGCTTAACGTTTTTGGATTGGCACTGGTAGGACTCGCTAGAAACCGGTTAATTTTTCAAAAAAATGTAGAGCTGTAATAAATTCCAATGTTAAGTTATTCGATATAATAAAGTATAGTATCTACGAGCGTTTAAGTATACGATGTAAGACGAGTTAAGTAGAAAAGAATATTGTAAGTCTTGCAATATTAAAGAATATATCCATAAGCATAAACTGCTATTAAAAAAATTAGTTTACTTTTTTTTAGGCTTCTAATATCGATAATAATTATGCAGTATTTAGTAGAAGATGCAGAGTCACAAAAAGTGTACCGTTTAGATTTGAAAGAGTACAAATTTTTTAACCTTAATCTTCTGTATGCAAATACTATATTTTTTAGTTTTTGAAGGAATGCCGATAACGAGAAGTTTGGAATACTATGTAGATTTACAGCCTTGGATTTTTACTTGGGTTTTTACTATCTAGTTCAGTAAAATTCTGTAAGCTTGAGCTTAATTGGAAGAGCAATTAAAATGTAATTTTTGAGTGAGCTTGCAGGTTTTGCAATTCAAATAAACTTTGAACAAAGGAAAGTTTCATATTTTTGCAAGGAAGTGATAAATGAATCAAAGCTATGAAGCATCAAAAATAAGGCGTGCAATTACGTTCTCAAATGATTCAGATCGAAAACAACTACTTAGCTCGTTTTATCTCTCAAAGCGAATTGCTCGCTGCAACGTAAATTCACTGCCATACTTGTTATTATAACCTTTATAACTTATTATGCAATTAATTTCACTCCAAAATTATGTGAGAATTAATCCTGTACAAATCGGTAGTAAGTTAAACTTTTTTTTGCAAAGTTTTTACTTAAACAAAAATAGAATATTAATCAGATCTATTTGTTAAATAAAAAAACCAAATTTTAAAACTTAAACTAGCGTTAAAAGTGTAAAAAATACCGAATGGGTAATTATTGTAGAATTTTTATAAATAGCTGCTACTCTAATATGTCGCCATCAGCACGAAAATTGCTGACCTACACATTGAACATCCGCGACAGTTTCTTTTTGTCCTAATATTAAATCTCGGGGATAAGACGTCAGCACAGCGTGTTTGCAGAGTGAAATTATTACATTGTAAGTGTAGAAGTTCGTTTTTGAAATGTTTTCATTATTGTTGTGTATACAATACTTTGTGTATCAAGTAGTGATTCTTTCGCGACGTTTAATAAGGCAAAAAAGAATCGAAATTAAACTACGCTCTTAATCAAAAAGTTCGACAAAAAAAAAATATAATTGAATCAACAATCTAATTAAATTTATTCCATTGTCAATACCCCTTAACAAACTAATTAGACGACTAAAAAGCAATAGCGTTTTAAAAACTTTTTACGGAAAACTTTCCGAAGTTCATTACTATAATGCAGCACTCTAATTCTCCCCATACAGTTTTTCCGCGCGCACGAAGCCTGGCACCTCCCGGAAAAGTTATTAACTTTTGACGATCGCCCAATTAGCAGCTCGACGACTAATTAACGGAACGGCGAAAAAAAATTTTAAAAAGCTCGAGGGCGGCACCCTCCCGGCATTCGCAGCGTCGAATCACTGGAAGCGGGCGATCGCCGAGTGTCAATAACAGCGGAGGCGCTCGTCCGTAGAGAAGAAGCAAGTTTGCGCATGGTGCGCCAGGAGAGGCCTGGAGTAGAATAGATCGGAGCGCGCGCGCGGCTTGGCGTGCGAGCAGCTTAGTTTATTCTTGTGATCACGACACGTACGCGCGCGAGCGCTTCGGATACCCTGACCCACATTCGCGCGCGCGCGCGCTCGCTTCTCCCACACCGCCTCGTTCGTCGATCTATTTGTTTACCTCCCGTTCGGCCCGAAAACGCCTTACCTCTTTAAACCGTTTTGCGCCGGGATCCTGTACATATAGGCGCCTGGAGCTTCCATTTCCGGGAGTTGGAACTTGTTTTACGGATGCGAGAGACCGTCGATTGATTTCCTTTCCGCGATTAGGCGCTGGGATTGCCGATTAAAATCGTCGACGAAAGACCTTACGAGAGATGCTCGTTCATTTCGATAGCGGGTTAATCTTAGGACTATTTTTTTTTTTTTTTTTGTTTGTTGGAGGGTAGGGGGATCTTCCAGCTAGTTTAGATGCTCTGGTTTGTTTACTTAAATTTAAATGTGTGAAAACTTTCTAGATTGCAGACTGTCTCTCATACATCAGATAATCAATTTTAGATAAAGATATTTATAGAATAGTTGTGTATTAATAGAAAGTGTTCAATAATCTGAGTCCTTTGATAAGTCCAACTTTTATGAATTATATTGAAATTTAAAATTCTTTTATTGAAAACGTACGTGTTGTGTAAACTACTAATTTATTTACATTTTTATTATATTTAAATCAAATATATAAAAATAAAAGATAAAGAAAATGCCTCTATGAAATTTATAAAAAGTTACTCACAAAACAATTCATGCTTTCTCTTTTATGCATTAAAAGTATCGGTTACATCAGAATATTGATTTAACTTTAGCATCGACTGCTGAACAACGATAATGAATTCGAATAATGAACTCGAAACATATATATGCCGTAATGAAAATGTTAATTTTGCAAAGTTTAGTGATCCACCTAGGTAGTTTTTTTTAATATTGTTTTTGTTGAAAAAATTTGCATTTTTAAAATTTAAGAAAAAACTAGACATGGACTCGTGGAACTTCCAAAAAATTTTTTTCAAAGCTACTTTGTAAAGTTATACTACGGCCAAAGTCTTCGTGGGAAAAAAAGTACCAGAATATTTTATGAAATGGGTCGTATAAAAACGAAAATTCGAAAAATTTATCATGCGAAAGGAGCTCTTTGAAGAGATTAAATAAAGTAGCGCTTCCCTTATCTTGATATTTTAATTAGTAATTTTTTTCTTTGCAATCAAAGGGAAAAAACGATTTCATTTCTTCATTTAATAAAATCTAGATAAATTATTGCAAGCCTCAAATAGAAAGATTATCGTCAATCAGTGCCAGAAATTACGACTCGCGTTTCGGCGAGTTTATTCTTACTCAGAAGTCCTCAATTTATCTTTTAGAATTGTAATTACCTTGAAATTCAATATTTTTATGAAAACTTAATTATTTAACTTTTCTCGTCTTAACGCCGTTCTATTTTTAGCCCGTAAAACGACTTCCGTGGCATAGGATTAGATGAACTGTGTTACCTTGTTTGTTAATCCCGCTAACTGTTTATGAAATTACATTGTTTGACGTTTTTTATTGCAGGCGCACAGAAAAAGCGATTTTACTTGCTCTACTGTGACGATAACTAGAATTTTCTGTCAAAAATCACTTTACACAGCATCCATTAGGGCTAGGAAAACGTTTGGAAGAGTTTTTTAAGACAGAAAACTGCTAACGTATTTGCTCATATTGGCGTCTTTTTCCAGATTTGCAGTAGAAAGACACATTTTTTATCTAAAAAATTATTTTAAATAATTACAATGAACGGTGAAAAAATTTGTTTTGTGGTTGAAATATTAAATTTTAATATTCCTTAATTAAAAATTCACAAACACGGAAGTATCATCTGCTTAGGAGAACACTCATATGGACATTTACCTTAGAGTCGGGCAAAAACCGAATTAAATTACAGTTATAATTAAATTTGTAACGATTTTCTCTTGATACGGAAGCCTTGTCCGCAACAACTTTTAAAGTAGCTTGTTAACCGTGTGAATATTCGTGGTCATTAGTGCAAAAGTACAAATAAGAACGGATAATTGAAAACAATTAATATTTTCGCAAAATTTATTTCTTCTTGGTTACCGAAACGTTTCATTAAGAATGAAGCGAAATTTATAAACACGTGGAAACATCTTGAATTTATCTTACGCATCAGTTTTAGAATGTAAAAATATTTTGTGAAATTTATTTGACTATAGCTTGTTTTTTTATTCGAATATTTTTGAAGAAAATATTATACAATTTCGAATAGATTAAACGAAATAAGAATTTTAAATCAACAGCTTAACAAGATCGTGACTACGCAAAATGGCAAATAAGCTCTTCTAACTTGATTTCCTTCTCATCGCAGAGATTTCTGAGAAAAGTACATTTTTATTCATTTCTCGCGTTATAAATGAGTGGCTTGCCTTTAATAAATTTCTAATTAACAAGTTTTATTATAATAAACGTTGCATAATAAATTTTTAAAGATTTTGTTAGAAAACATGAATAATTTTTTTTTTTTTTGGGGGGGGGGGGGCGAACATGCGAATGTCCACTTCGGAATTGCATCAAAATATCGAATTTTACTACATCGACATCAAATTTGCAAATGACTGTTTTGCCTCAGATGTATTCTTATAACAGTTTTTGATGCGCTTTATTTATTAAACGCTAAACTATATGACACAGATTACATTATTTGTAAGATCATAAATTAATTTATTCTGGTTAATTTCTGAATGCGTCTTTGACAGATCTTTCAATTGGAATTCAATTATTTTGAACTTAAACTAAACTATGTATACATTTCTTCAAGTCCACTTATAAAACCCGATGGGTTATTATCCATAAGATTATCTCTCTTGCACTACCGGGATTTAATGGAGCCCGGGCTTCATAACAAGAACTGTCTCTCTCGCACTTACTAAATAAATACCTTCCCTCTCTCTCTCGGGCTCCATACATGGAGGAGAATAATATACATATATCGATTACTGTCTTTAAATAAAAAATTTACATAAAATTTATCTAGTTATTTGTTGATTAAAAATAACATCAATTTTCGCCCTTTAAAACAAGCTCCAGTCAAGCATATATTAAATAACATAAATTTATCGATCGCATACAAGATATATAAAGTAAATTTCTTATAAGAAAAATAATTTTCGCTCCTTTTTAATATTTTTCAAAAAAATTAATTTATGATAATTATAATTATTATATCTTTTCATTAATAATTTGTTTTGATTTAATGCGGGTTCTTGAAATAATCTTATTAGAGCACGCGTAAGATAATTATGACTCTAAAGATTTGCGTCATTAAATGAACTTCGCCGATTTTATATAATAAAAGCTATCTGTTTTAATGAGAATTAGAACACGTAATTTTACTCCGTACCGGTTACTAAAAAACTTTGCAGGATTTAAAAATTTTGAAAGCTTTGTTAACTAATTATTAAAAAATAGCTCAATAACAGGTGTATTTTGAAGGATTGATTCTAATAAGTTGACTTTTTAATCAATAATAAATGTGTCGTAATCTCATTGAACTCTCCCTGGTAGGAAATAAGCGGGTTGTGCCAGTTAAGATTTTCGAGTTTGAAATTTTGGAAATGGAAACTATTTGTTCAATAACAAGCTTTCTCTTTTAGATTACATATTGAAAATTACTCGTAACCGCGGAAAATATTAACAAATTGTCCGTTAAAGTAAGTAAACATTGATCACGCATGGATATCTGCAAGGAAGCCATGTTTGTTACAGAGCACGTAAACTGTTTAAAATAAATTGTTAACTCTACGAAAATGCACAGGTTTTATTTAAGTAAAGGAACATTTTAAAATAAATTATTTTTTTATATAAATATATATACGATAAAATATTACGCGTAAAATACGTTACTCGACAGATCAACATTTATATACAAAATTGATCATAGCTATTGTCTATTTATTTTCGTTTACAATAGGTAATGAACAATAATTGCATTAGTTTTAGTAAAATTTTGTATTAATGATAATTTTTCGATTTTTAAATCAGAAGAGATACGTAAATATTTCAGTTCACATTTTCCATCAGTTTGACTTTAGTTGTCCACGCAAGAGCCTCCTTAAAACAAATATAAGAAGAAATGTCAATACAACTTTTTTACTTTTCGCGATACTTTTCCAATATCACCTGTTAAATAAAAGCCTCTTATCAAAAGTACTTGAAATTTTGCAAAAAAAAAAAAAAAAAAAAAATATTCTGATTGCGGATAAATACTTTGAATTTAAAATACTTGAACTAAAAATTGAGTCTTCCTAAATCAATTTCAATCTAATTCCGTGACCTACGTAGTTGGAAAACGATTGTAACACACGCTAATAAAGGTTGTCAAAGGGACGAACGCTTTGTCTCGTCTAGTAAAACGTTTAAACCTTAGCAGGTGGCTTTAAACGTAAAAAATAATTGTAATAAATATATAGAGTAGTGACAACAGATGTAATGTGATGGGAATGAATTTTCCGCTCGCAAATTCTTTCCCGCGGGTTTTCCTCAATTTTTCATTCCCAATGGTGAAAAAGTGCGCAACATCCAAGCTCTCGAGTACTGGCGAGTTTCCTCTTTTTGTTTAGCGCAGTAGCTGAAAGTCTTGTAAAGGCTTGTTGAGCCCTCATTACGGGGCTAATTCGCAGCATTTCGTTAATATCACACACGGAGCACTCATCCCTCAATTGGCCGCTGCTCCCAGAAATAGCAGCGGCTTAGAAAGACAGCAGCGTAGGACGAGAGAGAGACAAGCCGAGTCCTAAAAAAGAAACTATAACGCTCAATACTGAGGCGCCGTGTCGAGAGATCATCCGGAGGGGGCGAAGCAGAGAGAGAGAGAGAGAGAGGGAAGCTTTCGTAGGAAAGCTGCTAGGGTTTTCTGCCGCTAAGAGAGAGCGCTATTAGGGCGTGTGGCTCGCTTGCGCACACGAGGCAAAAGGGTCTCGCTCTCTTTCGCCGGAGAGAGGTGCATCGATCGCCGGATGTACAATCTCGCGCGCGCACTCGCCACACCGCGAGAGAGAGAGAGAGAGAGAGAGAGCTTTCCTCTCTCGCTTTGCCAGCAGCCGCAGCCGCCAATAAACGCACGCCCGGCGGAGTTCGCACGTGTGTGTTCGTATACGTGCGGCCAGCGGATATCGCACTCCAGAGCGTCACGCTAAGCTCGGAAAACGCGCGAGACCGCCTTTGTTGGGGTTAGCGGGGGAGGTTATTGGATGAGAGAGCTTCTTGGCGTTGATAACGAATATTAAACAAAGCGCCTGGCCGATCGAGCCGTTACACTCCATTTCGTTGTGAAGTTAATTATTGCTGATACTTCCATGTTTTCCGATGTTTTCAGTATCATTTGTTGCTGCGCAAGAAGACATTTACGTATTGTCCATTAAGCAACGCTGTGAGCTTAAAAAAAGAGTACAGCATCTCAAGGGGGAAAATTAAGTTCTGAATTGAAAGACGTTTATTTAAAAGTACGATGTTTTCAAAATCAATTTTCTCCCTCTTGTTACAATATTTTAATATTTACATTGTTCACAATTTCGGCGTAAAATCTCAACACTTCCAGTTCTTCAAGTATATATTTTGAAAATCTATATAGATGGAATTTGAAAAGCATTGTATATTCGGAGTAAAACTTCAATACTTCCAGATCTTCAAGTAAATATTTATTTAACAAATATTTTGAAGAATCTATGGATGGCATTCAAAAAAGATTGAAAATCCATGAAGGTGACATGCTGTTGATTTTACTGTTGAATTTTGCATGGGCAAACAGACATTTTCGAAAACCCGTGCAGGAAGCGTTTTTACTACAAGTTTTCTTCATTTATGTTTCACGCTATTTGATCGAAAAAATTTACTCGGCAACTCTCTTAACATTTGATGGTATTTTATTAAACAGATTTAAAATCAGAATTAAGTATCTTGTAATGATAATTTTAAATAAATTTTGTTACGAATTTTTATACATTTTTATTAATTAAACTTAAATCGTCAGTAATCAGACAAATGTGACATTAAAAAAATTAAATGTACATTACGGAAAAAAAATATACATATATACTAACTTTTCTATGATTCCAGTTTAAGAATACAGTTTATTTTTTGGCCATTTTTCAGGATTACATTTTTTAACATTAGCCATTTAAAAAAAAATTGACCTCCTACGACCTTTGTTTTTCCTAAGATATCGACCTTCGAAAATGAGCAATTTTTCGTCGGAATTAAGTGGTGCGCTAATTTTGTTGCGGAGTGTATAATCATTCTCATTAATTTCCATGTCTGAAATTGTCAGATATACAAATGCGGGATTCATCCGTTCTTTCTGAACCAGGAACACGAGGCCACTCGAGGTCGGGAAGAACGCATGTTTCGTGGTTGTCAGCCCTTGAATCGTTGGACCAGATGGGTTACGCGAGCGTCAGAAGAAGACAGTGACGAGTTATTTGTTATTCGCAGAAGAATTTATGACAAGAATTGAAAGCTGCGCACGTGCCCACCGACAATAGATTTGTTCAGGCTTTAGAGCTTTCATCTTTTGTGCAACCTTCCTGGCGATTAAAGAATTTTTTCAAGTGATTATATTTAGATGCGCAATAGGCTTTGGAATTTTCGTTAATTTTTATATCTCATTTTTTGTATATCGTATTTTGGATTTTTATTTCCAATTGTAAGCCAAGAACACGTCGCTTTCCACTGGATTTCCATATTTTTTTTTTTTTTTTAACTTACCAGAACTTTTTTAATTCAATAGATCTGCTTTTATGTGCTTGCGTATAACGTATTTTGCAGCGAAGAATATTTCATTCTTATATAAAGCTCATACATCACTTCTAATCCTTGCTCAACAATAGAATTTTTACTAATTTACATACGTATAACATTAACAAAACTTAAAAAAAAAATTTTATCTACCTCCACGGATGCATTTATTTTATGTCACGTTCAAATTTTGGTATTTTTTCCATCTCTCGATTTTTCACAACATTCGCGTTCAAGAATAATTCCGCTCTATTTTTTGCAATTCTCCCGCGATTCCTCCGAAAATACAGTAAACCATTTCCTAGAAAAATCGCGTTCGTTCCTCAATTCCGTCGGAATCGACGAAAAATTCATCATAAAGGCTTGGGGAAACCCAATTCTCGTAAATAAGTCGCGGAAAGTATTACTTACTTAGCCAAGTGCGTTGACACTTGCACAATCTACAAAGCAGAAGCCGCTCAATCGCAAAATCGGCCGCGAAATGCGCCGCGAGAGGTTTCACGGTCGCACGCGTCGCTCGCTCTCGACAAATCTAATAATTCGCCGTCTAGTCAAGCGCCGCTAAGAAAGCGGGACCGCACTCGGAACGAATCCTGTTGCGCGAGAAACCTGCAACTGGTGTGCCCCGAAGAGTTCTCCTTATCACAGAGGAGTTACCTACGTTATAGGAAATTATGATGGATATACGTTGCAGGGTGATCCGCTTATATGTTTAATCAATCACGAGGAAGCTCTTATTAGCTGGGACGGGAGAACCTTGACATTAAGCTTTGAAGTTGACGCCTGTGCAACCTGATTTTATCGTCAAAGCGATTTTTTATGAAAAATCTGGGCGACGCTCTCGTAACTTTAGAAACATTTTACGCCGCGCCGAGCCGCGCGAAGAACAATTTTGATCAGATATTTCTTTGAGAATTGAATTACGAACGAAGGTATGGGGTCAACAATGATTCGGTTCCCGAACGAAGGATACATAAATGCGTCAATGTCGAGTAAAATGCGCGCTACCAGAAATTGACGCAGTCGCGACTGTCGTGATTAATTTGCATTTCGTTGCTGTATTAAATTTCGCATTCCTGATTTGCATCGCCGTTGATTCCGTTAATAAGCGAAATTAACAATTAGAATGCAGGTCAGCTGGTGAAATATCAGCGAAAATTGATCTTTCACAAAGAAATTTTTGATACTTTGATGGTAGTTGGAGGAATTTGAAATCCAGGCTTACTTTGTATGCTTTCATTAATGTTCATCAACCTAAAAGTTTTTATTTGTTTTATTTTAAAATTCATAATCATTCGATCAATTTAAATTATCAAATTTAATAATTTAAATCAGATCCTTATTTTACATCTCGTCAATACCTTTAAATTTATATTACTTTTAGATTATTTCTCTTCACTCTTTCTGAAAATTCTTCTATTATCCATTGCTTTAAATTAAAAAAAGTCTTCGTAACACTTTTCATTTAACTACCGAAAATTACACTTTGACGAATCAAAGAATCTTTGGAAAGATATCTTGATTTCGTTATGAAAATGAAGATTAAAAAATCAATGAAATTTCATACTCGTCGAATCATCGAATATGTTTGAAAATTTGTTCGTTTTGCAATATCGAACTTTTTTACTCCAACTGCAAGAAATTGTAGGCCTTGCGCGCAATTTCTAAAAATTGCCCGGTAATTGCGTAATGATGATTGTATAATAGTCGAATTTTTTCGCACTGTTAGACGTTTTTCCTAAACGCAATGAAAATCGATTAATTTTTTCGCGCTGAAAAATATTTCGTTTAGTTTAATCGATAAATAAGTTAATAGTTCACTTGAAATGTCGCGGATAAATTAAATCAGGTCCAACGAGAAACGAGCGTTTCTTGCTGTATTGGTAACTTTTCAGGTTCAACTTCTCTTGATTAAATGGAGACCTTTCAAAAGCTTTGATGCTGTACGAATGAGTAAGTCTTCATACCGTCATTCCGCGACTCGATCCGGATTGGATAATACATTTAAGGTCGCTGTTTATCCGTTAGGAAAATGTAGTTTTCGCTGATGAGAAACAACCTATTCTTAGCATTTTTCACTGTAATATTTACATCTTGCGATGGACTCTTACTGGATTTCGTACAATTTCCTTTCACTCACTGATTTTCTTTTTCAGGAAAAAACGTCTACAACAATGAGCACGTAGCAATTAAAATGGTAAAAATTTTATTCTTTGCTTTTAATTTAGTTTGTAGTATTTAGAACAGTACTTGAAAGTGGGTGAAAAAAATTATTCATTCTTCAAAAGCAATTAATCTATTGCACTGTTATTGTGTAATCGGTAGATTACGCGCGAAGAAATGAAATGTTTAAAAAGAACTGAAAAAGTGGATAATTTTTTTCATTTAAATCATCGACGCGAGTCGTGTGCGGTAACGATTGATGTAGTACAGATAAACTAATTTCAACTAATGCAACATTACGTCATGCTCTGAGCTTTAATTGATAATTGCATTTTTCATTTAAAAATGTTGCTGCGAAACTGAATATTGTACACTTCCATTTGTCGCAAAGATTTAATTTATTTATTTAGAGATATTAAGTACCACTATTTAAAGTCCGAATTTAGTACATGTAAATGAAGATTAGGATATTATTTGATACAAATATTTTAGTAATAAATGTGAATATTAATTGGGGCGACATATTTGATTAAGAATATTACGCAACATCGATTTGTAATAAAAGAATCAATTAACCGTAGAATAAAGAACAGAATGTCGGCAAACGCATAATATTTAAAAGAAAATATTGTTTTTTTTCTAAACCACATAGAACTAATGCAGCCGCGAAATCCCCACTCGAAAATTTCTTCCTAATTGTGCGCGTCTGTTTCAGGAACCAATGAAGTCAAAGGCGCCCCAGCTACACCTGGAGTATAGGTATTACAAATTGTTAGGTGCACAGGGTGAGTATTGCATTAACCGGTACCGCGAACGCGGCAACAGAACGATGAATGAGCTATATTTATATGACAATGCACGTGTAGAGGGCGTGCCGGAAGTTTTTTATTTCGGACCGTGCGGCAAGTATAACGCGCTGGTGATGGAGCTGCTTGGTCCCAGCCTCGAAGATCTCTTTGACCTCTGCGGGAGAAGATTTACCTTAAAGACCGTCCTCAACATTGCCACGCAACTCGTAAGTCTTCTTGTCCCTGCAAGGCTGCGGTTTCCCCACTGCCGATGGTATTTCCGGAGCACACCGGCTTCCATTCAAACCGGTCTTTCATATCGATGTCTTTTAAATTTTCTGCTACCGGTAGGAGATTTTTTTGGGATCTGCTGCGTCGATCCCTTTTTGAGGGCCGGAAAAGACCCCGAACTCTTTTATGCTTTAAGGACGTTCACACGATAAGTCAATTATACTATATGTCAATTTAAGTACGCTTTGTAGGTCGTAAAAATTTCAACCCACCTTCCGCTATTCAAGTTTGAGAAATTCAATGTTAAACTTGAGCTTCTTAGCACAGAGTTCCTAGTGGTAAGCCTATCTTGGCAGCATATTTTTACAGATAGCAAAAGCAGTTGTCTTCGAATTGTTGTAAAAAACTACTTTATGATTCTATGTAACATATAGAATAATAAGCGACCATTTTTATAATAGCTTCCGCCAGTAATTTTGAAGATATAGCTGTTCGAAAGATAACTCCTGTTATTTGTATATCTATATAGTGTTAGCGCGCGAGCACGTTTATTTTGAAACATTATTTTAATACTGTTGCTTTTGCAATAACATTTTTTAACTATTTTATTCGTATTACATATTAATTGTAGAAGACTATCATTATAAATTATCGTAATAAACTACAATTTTCAAAATTCCAACAAAGTTGATCACCGTTACTGCCTGTGAACGTCCTTAATTTCTTTAGAAAAAGCCTTCTCTTTGTACAGGTAATTTGTAAGTAATTTTCGATAAAAATCTGCTGAAACAACTTACAGATAAATTTATCGAAGCAAAAACTACTTTTTTATTCAAGAAAATGGCTCTATTAAATTTGATAGATTGGAATCAGCTACTAGATTGATTTAATTTATAATAAAACATTTCAGTGAAAACTTTAGACTTTAGGGGATGTGCAAAGAGAACTTTTAGTCTTAATTTTTATGATACAAATATACAAAATCAGAATCGGCAAAATTTTTAGCCGATTGCGAAAATCTTAGGGTCTTCGTGTATGTTTGATCAAGCCAAAAACGTTGAATGTTCATAGATCGAAATTTTAGATCAAATTTTTGACAGGATAATTTATGGCTCTTTAAACGTCGAGCTTTTATTCGAATGGCTGTACGCATTTCATCGCACTCGGATTCGTTCAGGGTTTCGACTATTATTACTTCAATTAAACGGCTGATATTTTGTTCTATAAATAAAATAGATGCGAATGAAAATAAAACGAAAAATTATCGAGTTTAGACGGTTTGACACTGCGCATTTTTCTTTTCTTTATACTTGCATGAAATTTACTTTAATACTTTTACATAATTATTTGTCGCGCTATACTATTTATATTTATCTATACAATTTTTAAAAGTATCTAGATCTTGAAACCTTACCGTATTTTGTTTGCGATCGCTGGCATTAAATCCGATTTACAGCTTTTCCGCAGAAAAAGCTGAAACTTACGAATAAAGTAAGCGGCAAAGAATTTTGGCCGCGTCTCGCTCGTTATCGAAGTGTAGGGGCAGACGCCGTTCCTAGAATACTTTTTGACTCATTTCACCGCCTCTTTTGGCGACGGCCAGGTGATAGTGGTTTTTTCTACCAAAATCTAACAGGTTTTACGAAGCCAACTTTTTTTCTTCGATATTGAACCTGTCCTACATTGAAGTTCGCAAATAATAGATCGAATATCCATTAAGGTAAACCCGATACAATTATGGTGGGTTTCATATTATCCGACATACAAAAAATAATTACACGTTTGTTTTATTAAGTTTTACAGAGCTTAAGAGTGGTTAAAGAAGTTAGACCTTTATTATTGCTGAGAAAAGTAGATCGAAAGGGCACAGTAATATTGTATCATCTACTTTAGAGGTTTTTAAATAGTCGTAGGTTATGGTCTGTCCGAGTATCTGGGCTCTATACGAAATTTGGCTTCGCGCGATAATTCTATTGAAATATTTTCCTTCTGACGCTGTTATCTTCTGTAAATTCTGTGTGCAGCTTATCTTCCGATGATTTGGTCTCTGTTCTCGAAATCAGGGGAACGTTCTTTATCAAGGAAAAATTTCGTCCTAAGTGTATTTTGACAAACAAATCAGAGATTCGTTTTGTCGTTTATGACACTCCAATAATGCAAATAAATAAAGTACATCGTTAAATTCAAATTCTGAATAAATATTTTAAGCATATTTGTAATTTCATTAAATTTCACAGTCTTAGACGAAAATGTTTGCTATATCTTTATTAAGTTAGTCAATTCAATTACATTGTCTGTGGAAATCGACGTATTTTTTTGAGTACTTTTTTATGTAATAGAAGTACAGATTTATTTCGTATTCGGAGAAATCCAACTTTAACTAAACAGTTGAAATTAAAATTTATTTTACATGTTTTTTCACACTCTACTTCAAACTTTTATGAGTGTTTAAACTTATACACCTTATACGCTACATTATTAAACAGTAAATCTTATTTTATATATTAAAAAAGCAGTCAAACCATCTTTAGTTTGCAATCAATAATATTTCAACGGACTTAATGGGCTAGCCAATAAAAACAGTCCATTTTTTAAATATTCTATGAACCGCTTCTTGTCAAAAATTACAAAGAAATTATTTATTTACATACTAATATTTACAAATATTATTTCTTAATCAAATCCTGAAATTATCTAATTGAAAATTTTAAAGCTTGATATTGAAGTTTGTGCTTTGGAGATACGATCCCCTACGGTCTTATTAATTTCTTCACAAATACGCCTAATTAATTCTTGATTTTATTACAGCTCCATAGGATAGAATACGTTCATAGTCGGCATCTCATATACCGGGATGTAAAACCGGAGAATTTCCTCATCGGACGAAGTACAACCAATAAGGAAAAGATC
Source organism: Ormyrus pomaceus (assembly GCA_900474385.1). Lineage (NCBI taxonomy): Eukaryota > Metazoa > Arthropoda > Insecta > Hymenoptera > Ormyridae > Ormyrus > Ormyrus pomaceus. The sequence continues at coordinate 51,387 of UCOM01000224.1, forward strand.
ATTCACATCATCGACTTCGGGCTAGCCAAAGAGTACATAGACATGGAAACCAATAAGCACATACCTTATCGAGAACATAAAAGTCTGACGGGCACAGCTCGGTACATGAGCATTAATACGCATCAAGGCAAAGGTAATTAATTCGATTTACAAATACCGATTTTAGATTTTAAATACGTACTTTTTTTGTCATAAATAAATAGACCCATTTTCTCATATTCGGTTGAGTGAATCGAGAATTTAATCTTCTCAAGGTTACGTAAAACAAATTGAAAACAAAGAAATTTTTAACCGATTAAGAACTTCATAAAATACTAATGATACAAACAAAGCAAATGGAAAACTTTGTTACTTACTAAACATTTGAAGACAATGCGAAATATATATGTATATATACACAAACTATATACAAACTAATAATATGAGAAGATCAAATTAATCATGAAATTCTGATTAATTTGATCTTCTCATATTATTAGTTTGTGATTAAAACGATGTTTGGATTTGAATTATTTATAACACATTTTATTTATGACACATAGATTAGTACATATTGATAATTAGATGTGAGATTCTAAAAGTGTCTATCTCATTACTTTAAAATTGTATCTTTATGACCTCAAAACCTCTTCATTTTTATTTTCAATTATCTTGTCAGCTGTTCTGTTACTAGTGTTACAATTTTACTTAGCTCTTAAAGTATTTACTTTTTATAAATACTTTTTTTATGTGATTCATTGTTATAACTAAAATTGAATAAATATTAGTTTAAAATAATGCTATTGTAAAGCATTACTAATATTATTATTGAAAAATTTATCACAATTTATAAATGTAATTCATGAAGAAATACTCTTACTGAAATTAAATGTGTCAAATATTTGTTTGATTATAAATTTTATTTTAAGAAATAAAGTATTCAGACATTTAAATTTCATTGAAAAATTAATTTATTCACTAAACACAAAAAAATTAATTTGAAAAACTGACAGCAGTAAAACAATAAAAATGAATTCGGCGAATTTTGAGACTATTTTGTTATCGCAGAGCAAAGCCGAAGAGACGACCTGGAGGCGCTCGGGCACATGTTCATGTACTTCTTAAGAGGCAGTCTGCCGTGGCAAGGACTGAAAGCGGACACGCTGAAGGAGCGGTATCAAAAGATCGGTGATACGAAACGCGCCACGCCGATCGAAGTACTCTGCGAAGGCCATCCCGAAGAGATGGCAAAGTACCTTCGCTACGTGCGCAGACTCGATTTCTTCGATACGCCGGATTACGAGTACCTGAGGAAGCTCTTCCAGGACCTGTATGAGCGAAGAGGCTTCCCGCAGGATGGTGAATTCGATTGGACCGGCAAAACGATGGTGGGTTTCGAGTAATCGACAGTGTAAAGCATGCTTTCATTTCATCTAACTTACTACTCGCGACTCCGCCGCCCCTTTTTCTCTCACTCTCTAATTCTCACACCTGTTTCATGAACGAATTTAATAAATTCTTATTGTTTACTCTGAGCATGCGCATTAACTTTTTAAGGCGAGATCTGATCACCGAGCGAACGTCTCGAAGAGAGATTAATTACGTTTTGAGAGGTGCTCGTGTTATTTTCGTACATTCGAGCCTTATCCCTCGTGGAAATAGAGCTTACTAAATTTTTCAACTTTGCATGCTGCCCAACAAACAATGTACGTCTAGCCACCGAATTTTGCACAGCTCAGAGCATTAAGGGAGGCGGCACCATCAAATATTGAAAAAACTAAATCGGATAAGGTTGGTACTCTCTGTCACTGTTCCTTGTAAGCATTCTTTTATTAGGCATTCTCGCTACTTCACGCCGACATTACCTGTGAAAAATATAGCACAAGTACATTATGACCAACAAGTAATTCTTCTTTGACTATTATTATCCTTTCGTAACAGGTGTTTTTATCCCTGGTAGAAATTAGAACTGGTTTCTGGATCTGCTTTTTAAAGCTAGTCTGTTTTTGGAGACAAAATAGCTAGAGTCAATATAAAAATTATTTGCTTTTAGTATTATTATTTAGTTTTAAAATAATTGTTAATGAATTATTTATAGTATTATTTTCCTATATTATGTCAGAGAAAATATTTATGTAATATTTTTACAATGTGAGTACTTTTTGTGTAAAAAATGTAACACTTACAAAAGCTAGCTTTTTTATATTTAGTAAAAAGTTAGTTTATATTTCTACCAGGGATGAAATTATAATTTCTTTACTAATGTATGAATGTATTTGTACTTGATTGCAGTCGACGCCGGTTGGATCATTACAGACCGGCCAGGAAATTCTCGTATCACCAAACCGAGACAGAAACGCGGCAAATTACAAGGTAATTACCATTCTTAAACGACGCTTTGATACAGCATGCAAGTTTATAGCTGTAATTTTTTTTTACTCTTTTGGTTGTAACAATAACCGCATGAGAATCCGTTAAATTGAAACTGAAATAGTTGGAAAGACTATTTTCGATCACTAAACCCTTCTTTTGAATACGTGATTTTGAAATCCTCTTTTTAATTAAACAAGTTACTCTGCAAAACTCAATAATAAGTTTACTCCAAAGATCACGAATATCAAACGATTGCGTACATTCATTGATCGCACTGATCGGAAATTGATTTAAAAGGAATACAATGATTATGAAGAAGACATGATTCTCATGATGGATGAAGTTTATTGCATGGAGATGCAGGGCAACTACGTAAGCTCTTTGAAAAAGTTACTTCATCAAAATTGACAGTAAAAAGTAGGCTAGCCATTTCCTTTCAAATATAATTACGTTTTTACCAGTAAAGGAATATATTAAATAGTAAGAGCATAGATTGTACATGTTATTTTTAATATAATAGAATATTTACGCTCTAGATGCGTAAAAGTATGCCAAATATTCTTTCTAGTTTAGCTAGAGCGATTCGTGAGTTGTAAAAATATTCACATAAATCAATTTAATAATTAACAATTTAATAATACCTAGTATTCTATTAAAAAGGACTTTGATGAGTTTTTTTACCAATTTCATATATAATTAAACATCCTGTAACAATTAGATTATTAAACAAAATTTTGTACATTGTACAATGTAAGTAAAAACAAAAATCAGAAATGAGCTCATGAATGTCTTTTTTTAAACATTTACCAAAATTCACTAAACTCAACAATAAAAACCCAACATTTTTATCAACAAAAAATGAAACGTAATCACAGACATTATATTCTGGTTACGTCTAAGGAAATCGGATCATCCAGCTCTTTTCAATCCCTTGAAGGTAAAAAATATTCGTGCATAAATTTATAAATTTTTTCCTGCCTATTAGAAACAATGTTAAAATTCTGATAAACAGTGTCCTATATATATTTAATGTAGAGGAGCACGAGCTACTACAATAGCCTATTATAAAAAATAAATTTTTCAAATCACCTCTTCCTTGATATGCATTGTTCAATAATTCTTTGATCAAGTTTTATACATTTCTTTAATTTGAAAATGTACGCAGATAGTCTGTGAGTTTTATTGTATTATAGGATTTTTTACTTCAAAATTTATAATGACATATTTCTGGAAATAATCTCAATGTGTACACCTTCTTTAAAGTACCATATAATATTTTCTCGGAAGCTAATTTAGTCAGAGCAGAGAACTATGTTTCCATTTTTGCACAGGAACTATTTTTCACCTTTGAGGGGTCAGTACTTAATCACTGCACGGAGCCGGACCGGCTGTCCGTGGACGTACCCACATTCATATAAAAGAAAAATCAACAATCAAAGTTTCTAATTTCTAACCATTTAAATTGGTAAGACGAAAACCTTCACTCGAAGAAAATGAATGAATCGCGAACCGAATAAAAAGTATTGTCATATTTTTTTTTACTAACTCGTACCGTTTGCGACGCTGCGTCGTGCTTGTTCCTGCAGGACGCGGCTGGTGGCGGGGTGGGAGGAGGGGGCGGTAAGGGGGTGGGTGCCACGTGGCCTGACACAGTCAAGCAATCAGGAGCCGGTGGCACCTTGACACCTGCCGACAGACATGGCTCCGTACAGGTGAGTCCATATCCTCTTGATTTCCGACACTGTAATTCTATTTTTTTTCTATCCTTTTCTATCTCGCTGTTTATCTGTCGTCGTAAACTTTGTCTTTTATCCGGCGGGAGTATATATGCTGACGTGTCTTTTTATTTTTATTGTTTCGAATATTTTAGAAACTGAAATGAATTTGATAGTTGATTATGTGCTTATATAGATCTGCTTTTTATTAATCGATTTTTTCTTTTTTGAGAAAAATTAGATTATTCTTTGGCGTTCTGTAAAAAGATAACTTGATGAGTCGATTGAAACCTACGTTGGAGTCAGACACTTTAAAATGAAACTATAACTATTAAACAAGCAACTAAGAATTTTTGGATTTTGGAACACTGACCATTCAATCAATCGATTTTAGATATCTAAACCTTGCTAGCTACAACAAAATTGTTTTAAATATACAAGGCTATAAAAACTAACGTTTGTTTTTTTCACTTTTCTATAGAATCGAATGGTGTTCTTAATTTTTCGAAATTTGAACATTTTTGGTCAATTAATTTATTTAAACATTCAAACAATTAAAATAAAAAAGAAAAAAAAATGTTTTTTATTTAAACAATTAAAATTCAAAACAGTAATTTTATTTCGGTGTGTTTGGACTCAAAGTGACGGGACTAAGTGAAAATGTTTATTTTGAAGTGTAAATTGAGTCTATGACAATACGAAAATGGTTTTCTATACTGTTTATTACTATTTATTTTATGGTTGGTTTTGAAATCAAGAATTCATAAAATATATTTCTTGAACTACGACCTAAACCTTGAACTTACAAGTTAAGTGTGTAAATCAATCTTTTAATTTCATGCAAAAAAGACAAAGAAATGTTTATAAATTTAAAAAAAAAAAATGTTTTCGTGTAACTAAAATTCCGTATCTTTATTACCTTTTTAAATCTAATTCCTATTTTGTCAACTAAATGTACCACTAAAATCAATATCAAAGTGAATTTTCTTTTCAATTTTTTTTTTTTTTTTTTCAATAATTTGCATTAAAATTTATGTGGGGTTTATAAGTATAAGTACACTTGTTGTATACAATACCTAATTTTTTAATTGGCAATAAACCAATAAAGCGTATAGAAATTGAAAAAATGTTATTTTATTATGTAAGCATGTGCTAGTAACATTAATGTTGACAGAAGAATCAATTTAATATTAAAATACAAGTAATTTTACAAATAATATTCAGCAAGAAATTAAACTTTGTTTAAAGATAATGCGGTTTTCATTTTGCATTGTAAGAATTCTGACACAAATCTATGCTCGCCTCAAATGAAAAATGTATACATTTATATGTTTTATTTATAGTAAAGTTAAGAAGCAATTTTTCTACAAGATGTTACCATTTCTTCAAATCTAAATATTTACTTTACGAATAATTAACAAACAAACCTTTCAACCGATCAATAATTTAAATTAACAGTTGCAAAAAAATTAAATTACTTTTCATTTAATGCAATCATTGAAAGATAAATATTCTCCAGGATTGTATCACATGTTTGAAACTTAATTTTTAATTTGAAATATCAACGCAAATCTAGGTAAACTTTATTACACAACTACCAAAACACAAAAAATGATCAATTTTTTATAATGCTTCTTTTAGTGATAGTTGCAGCATGTAAGCATTGGTGATGACTTTCTGTTGATTACTAATTAGTAATTAAGTTTTGCAATTTATTTTATAATTAAATTAATTAATAAAAATTTACAAATAAAATGTATCTATCTTATTAAGAACATTTTAGTAAATAAGTTAGTTCTCTTATCTACTTATTTTTAATTCTTTTTTCCTTTTTTTTTTTAATTACTCAATCCTTTGTTATAACTTTCTATCGATGGTATATTTAGTTAAAAATTAGTAAAATCCTAATCGCTCCAGTTTAAATACCCAGATAGTTGTACCTTGTAAATATACAAGTAAATATATAAGTGTAATAACTTTAGAAATAAAGTATATGCCATTTCACTTAAATATCTAAAAATCTGTGACTAAACAATAAATTCTTCTTTGTTCTACAGGTTGTATCCTCGACCAATGGAGAATTAGCAAATGATGACCCAACTGCCGGTCATTCCAACACACCTATTACAGCACCTCCAGAAGTGGAAATGATAGATGAAACAAAGTTAGTATATACTTCAAATTTATTTCTATTTCCTTTTTGTTTTTTTTTTCTTTTGCATGTTCACACACAAATTTTATTCGCGAACGCTTATATGTAAGTACTAAAATTCATTTCACATTCTTAAAAAAACTTTTCAAAAACTAACCACTTATTATTTTTTGTTGCATTGTTGTTTATCTAATATGCAAATTACTCATTGCACTATTTTGCTTTTTTCTAGATCATTGTGCATTCGGAAAAATAAAATTTTTGCATCAAATGAAAATTCTTTTGAATGGAAAAATAAACACGCTATTGCGCTATATAAAGCTCATTCAAAAGTATTAAAAACTTATGCCTGGCCAGTTCGACATTTTTTATTATCTAATATAGTAAGACGTGTAAAAAGAAATGGTGATCATATACAATATAAATTTCGCTAATTTACTAATCTATTCTTTATCATTGTGGCATAAAAATTTATTTTTTAAATATATATCAAAATAAATTGATTGTTTATATTATTATAAATATTGAATGTTGAATCTAATTGATAATGATCTAAGAAAAATCTGTAAAATAAAATCTTGAGATGTTATACCTTATCTTTATCTTGATTTTGTATGTGAACAACGAACCACACCCGAAAATGCTTAGAAAAAGACATTTGTTTATATTCAAAAATTAAGGTGGAACTGAACATCAATATAATTTTCAAAGTTTAACTTTAAGGCTGAAAAATATTTACTAATAAGTATGAGATTGTTAATGTTCATGTGAAATTAACATTGAAACTGAAAAAAAAGAGAAAATTAAAACCCATTTGAAGGTCAACTTCTACTATTCTCATAAAATTTCTAATTTTAAAGTCCTTCATTACGACTAAACTTGAAACTCTTATTCTTATTTACTTTACTAGCATCAAAGTATAAGGCTTTTCAGTGCCGAACTTAAAGCGGAATACTTTATATTTGATCTCAGATGTTCTTTGTTCAGTGATTTCGTCTAGCTAATATGAATACAATAATGTACGGAAAAAAAATTTGCATCTCTCTAGTTGTGAAAGCTTGGACACATCATTCGCCTCAGTAATTCTCTTCTCTCGGAGTATACCGTCATCTTGTCTCTCTGCCTGCTTGTCCACCCTGTCTCTTTCACTTTGATCGCATGCTCTCGGTGTTGCTAAATCAAGCTCAAAGACACAAAGATCCTACCAGCCTCAGCCAGAGACAAAGCTTCTAAGTCCCACTAGTATTTGCTTAATTTCCAGATGTTGCTGCTTCTTTAAGCGAAAGAAGAAGAAGAGCGGTCGCCAGAAATGACTGAGCTTGGCCGTTGGTCTCGGAAGTTCGGTCCAGTGTTCGGGCCCAGCAGGTTCCGGCGAGGCAGGAGGAGGAGGCGGCGGAGGCGGAGGAGTAGGTGGAGGTAGTGCGACCGGCGGTGGCGGCAGCGGTGAGGCGGCAGTAACAAAGCGGGGCCATCGGCGTAGCGGAGACCAGGAACGTGAGGCTGTGACGCTGCTGCGTGCTAGCAGTCACTCGGCCTCGCGCGACTCCGTTCTCCACATGACCGTAACCCATGATATCACCCTCACGCCCACGCCCACGCCGCCTTCGCTCTCCAACTGAAGACAACCTTATTCTTCTTATCATTGCTATTATCATTATGAGTACTATTATTATGATTACATTATTACTTTATATTGATTATTATTATGACTATTTTCTATACATCATGTCTTCATGGTCATCGATCGATATTGTAACATTGATATCCTACCCCCACCTTCGGTCTGTTATCTTCGTCGTTGTCGTTGTCACGACTCTCGAGGAGAGTAATCATTGTTGATGGAAAGTAGCTTATATTGTCTCTGTGACGAAAAATAAATGCTTTTTCTGCGCTTCTCGAGATAGAAAGTATACATATAAACGTGACTGGCTACTTTGACCACTGAAAATTGTTGGTCGACGCGACCCGATATAAGGGCTGAGAGAGAGAGAGAGAGAGAGAAAGAGAGAGAGAATGAGTAAGCGAGAAAGAGAAAGAGAATAAATGTTCTCTGTTTGATGGAAAAATTTCTTTAAGGAATTGAATAAAAGTTCTTTTGAGAAAGATAAAGATATTTTTTGTTAATACTTTTTCTTCGTTCATAGAAATTTTCCCATCCGTGTTTTTTAAGAAAGAATGTGAACAAATTGTACTAAAAATACTAAAAAATTGCGTTTGAAAATGTGATAGCATATGTGGGCTCAATTAAAACACTATTTGTTTTCAACTACACTTTGATACCATTGACTACATCGTATTGTTAATATTTACTTATTATATAGATTAACAAATTTTGCCTTTTAGAAAAAAAAATAATTATACGTGTTTAAATATTAGTTTCTTATCCAGAAACTTTTTAACTGGTTTTATTAAAAATGCTGCATTATGAAGGCTTTATTAACGCTTATGACTCTAAAAAGAGCATTATGACATTTTGTACACCAATCAGTAGTTCGCTTAATAAAAGCAAAATCCTTTCAACTGCCTTTAAGAAAGGGACAATTTTTGCACGAAATTTTACAAGTATGACTGGTGAAATATATACACACTTTGTATACAAACTAATTATTCAACAAGTCACAAGCGTACATAACACCTGCATAACTGCGAAACACCTTTAGAGCTAATTTAGCTATTGTAATAAATTACCTTTTATAGATATCTCTTTATAAATCGAGTCCATGCAAACACTGCGGTTTCTCCGATGAAAATCGATCAGACAAATTCGTCATGCACCCTTGACACGATATTGCGGCAAATTAATCGAATGCAAGAGTTGTATAAATTAAGGATCATGAATTTTATCGTACGTTCGAGGCCCAAGAAATTATTGTTTTACTTATTTTGTACATATTTAAGTTTCGTTTAGAGATTTTGTGGTTGCTGCATGGAATTTTAGAACATTTAATTTTTACGATAGCTAGAAAATGTATCAAAATGTAATTACTATAATTATCAAATATCATTATGATTATATTTACTTAATTCATGTACATAAAAAAGACGAAATTCTTTTAGTTTATTTGATGCATAAAATTTTAGAATAATTATTGCCTAAGAATGTTATAAAGTGGAGAGCGGTATGCATCTAGATAACGCGAGACTGAAGAACCTTACAGAACTACAACGGAAACAGTAATAACAACTCCATTTTTGTAAAATATAAGACACTTTTTCACAGTTAAGTTTCATATGTCTTTTTTACTTTTACTTACAAAATTTTAAGAGTAACTACGTTTTCGACAATGTACACCTCTCTCCCCTTTTTTCTTAATCTTTATACATACGTACACGTAGTAAGCTGTGATTGGTTCTGGATGTTAATTTCTAATAATTAAGTTCTTAAAATGTTATTTAACAAACGAATCTACGCAAAAGTCAAATTGTTCAATGTGTAACACTGACAAAATAGAGGTACGTACACTGCGCAAAATCGCGAGTATTGTGTATCCTTGTAAATAATGTCGCTGTGTTGCAGATGCTTAAAGAGTAAAAAAAAGTCGCTACGAAGCATCGTGAGTATTTTGTTTGCGAATCGGATCTCAGTTTCTTTTTTCCTTTTTTAATATATCAATTATTTTTTAATTCATTTTAACAAAAATGCCTCAACGTGTGTTCTCAGAGAACAACTTCCCTTTTTACCGAAATTATCCCGATCAAGTATCATTCGAATATACTTTTAAGAAGAGCGTATTAAATTATTTGAGTGTATTATTATCAACTTACAAAAAAGTTATTGATAACTTAAAGTGGTTTTTTGTTTTGATTCTCGGAATTTAATTCCTAAAATCCTTGCCCTTTACGTTTACAATTAAATCTATTAAAATGTAGGCCAATCAGTTAATACGCTATGCTTACAATTTGTAAAAAAAAAAAGGATTTTATTTAATTAAGTCTAGCTATTTTCATTAATGTACAAAGCATTTTTCAGCTCAAATTAAATTGCGCTAATTTTCTTAGACTGAATATCGATAGTTTCAATAAGTCCTTTGCCAAGGATATAAAAGTCTTCTATCATTGCAGGTACATTTAAAATTAACTTTTTGTTTTCGTTGAACCTTTGACAATTTGCATTAGATACTTTAAAATCTTTCTCTTGAAGGACTTGTGGCTTTAATAAAACTCCTATTACGCTGCCGCCATAAGTATCGTGGAAGAACAGAGCAAAGTCACTGTAAATACTCTGTAAAAAAAAAGAATAACAAATTGAATAATTTTAAATTTATTTCATATTAAGCTTTGCAATGTTAATTAAAAAGATTTATTTAACTGGGGAAGTTACTGAATTAAACTATAAAGGATTTGCATATTTTCACAGCTTAACAGGAATGTTTAGACAAAACTTTAAGAGTCCTACAATTTAAACAAACCTTTGTGGAATGTACAATTCATTATGTGGGAATTGTGATTCGTGAATGTTACTACACTTATAAAGTCTGATAAACTTTATAATATAGACAAATTTCAATGTTTGAAGCAACTGAACATTGAATAAACATCATTGGGCATATGAAAAAGTATTAAATCAATTTATTTAATAAACTTAATTATTTTAAAGTTAAGATTTAAAATGTTTTTAATAATTCATATTTATTTAAATTAATATTAAAATAAATGTTAATTGCGCTTAGTATAGGTATAGTTCGATCGAAGGATTTCAAAAGTTTTTGTCTGCATTAATGAGCTCTTGGAAAGTTTTAAGTAGAAAATATTCTAGCTTATTTAATTTTTTGACGCTGCTTCTAAATTTTTATGATATGGATAGTTAACATCATACTCAAATACTATTACCATTTAAAACTTTTTTATTTAAAATTTCACACAAAAATTTTTAAAAAATATTTAAAAGAGATAATTACTACATAAGGCAAAGTAAATTTAATAAACTCATTTATGCAGAAAAAATATTAAATCCACCCTCAAATCGAATTTACCGATTAGTAGATTAAGATCAATGAATGTTGAACGTTGTGAAATTTCCTAGTGCCTCCCACTTCGCAAAATAAAAAAAAACGAAATCCTCGAGCTTACCCTCAGCTCCTTCAAGTACTGTGCGACGGGATCAAAGCCAACAATCGGCATCTTCATAGCTGAATGTTCCTTAAAAGGGTGCAGGTTTACTCTGTCTAACTTAAGACTCTCGTCCAAGGCTTCGAGCCTCCTGGAATTCAGCTCGGTCTTGAGACGAATGAGACAGTCGAACTCAGACAGCGGCGGACGGAACAGCGGATCACCAACGACCGCCGTCAAGTTGAACAGTTGCGTCTCCAACAATCGGAGAGCCTCTGTGGCCAGTGAACTCACGCGGTTCAGGATCAGCGGGCTCGGTGCCTTCTGCGTCCACATGCTCGACTGTCTGTCATAAGGCGTTGAAATGAAGAGCGCCGGCAGCGAGTCGCGAGACGTACCGAATAGATTCTCCACCTCGACTACTTCTTCACCTGCAATGATTAGTTTTTTTCTTTCATTTCCTTCTGTACATACAGATTGCGTATGGAAAGTGAGAGAAAGAGAGAGAGACAGAGAGTAAGAGAGAGAATGAAGGCTTATGATTTCCCTTTCAATTGAGTTGTGCATTTACATGTTTATAAAATTTCAAATAAAACTTGAAAATTGATGGACTATTAATTGAATTGGATGACTTTTCTTTTACTTGCTCATAAACTGAATTACTTATAATTTTTTTCTTTAAAACTATTTGATCGATTTCTTTGCTTTTGGAGAGTATGTATTCGAAGTAGAAAATGAAAACAAAGGAAAAACTTTGCTTCACAATTTGACAACTTTGAAACTTTGAAACTTTCGGAAGCATGATAATAGAAAACTTTAAAACTCGTTGTACCTCAAGTTTTATATTCAGGAATTTATAACGTCAAAAATTTTTGTAAAATATAATCAAATCAAAACCTTTTATCGGAATTTCGTATATAGTTTCGTTAAAAAGTTTAATGTTCTCTTAAAATAAAATAAAATTTATTTATTTTATTATCAAACTGTGCATCTAAAAATATTGCAATTCAATATTTATGGATAGAGTAAGTACGAAAGCAAAATACTTAATGTAATGAATATAAGGGATCGCATGCTGCAAGATACTTTCAATCGGTGCAAGTCAAATCAGCCTCTGCATAAATGGTACAATATCACTTATACTCACGTGTCATTTCTCCATTAAAATTAATAACAATGGGTTCGGTGCTCCAGTCCTCTCTAGCAAAGTACTCCAGAAACCTGAGAAAGGCGATCTGCGGCACCTGGGCGACTTTGTACGGGTCGCTATTGAAATATGTCGAGGCCATGATCAGCTCGACGACGATATCTGGCATGTGGGAGTCGTCGATCAGCTGGGCCGACAGCCAACGCTTCGCCAAGCAACAGGCAGATCCGAACGACGGTTGTTGGCAGTGCAACCTGCGGAAATTAGGTGTCAATGCACTCCCGTTATGTCAGCGATTGAAGCTTTGTTGCAATTTAGACCGGTTTAGGGTTACATTGATTGAGTTGGTATTCTCATGCAAAACAGACGCTGGCGCTAGGTAAAGTGCGTCGTCATTGAGTCCATTAATTGATTGATCGGATCTTAATTGTTTGACAGTTATAATAGGAGATTTCATAATAAAGTTTTTATCTTAATTACATTTCAAAATTAATGGTAAGTTAATTTTAAGGAGTCATTCAAATTCCAGTTTTTAAAAAATGTTTCATCTTATTAAGAACTATGGAACATTTAACGAATTTTAGCTTTAATTACATTCTGTCTTGGTGCTTAACTTTACATAATTCGTATATTATTCAATTTAATTTAAATTAAAATAAAACTAAAACGTTTGGAAAGCTGCAAATGTTAATACTTCATATTCTTTCAATGATTAACTTTCAGTAATTTATAATAATTAATATTTATTTTACCCATAAAGTGCGCCAGTGATCCTTGGCAAGTGAAATAATTTTTCTTCCAATTCCTTGGATTCTTCATTATCTCTATACTTTAATATTCCGTCGTCGCCTTTTATTTGTTTGACTAGACCAATCTCTTTCTGATGTGCAATTCTTAGTCGAAAAACTAAACCATCCTAAGAAAGAAAACGTAGATTTCGTTAAGAATTTTACTAATTAGATCAACTTTTTTAATTTTAAAAACTAATTCTCAGTTACTCTCCAGTTATAAATAAATTAAATATTATTAAACCAAAAAAGGAAAGTAAAATATTCTTGCTAATCTACGTAAAGGGCTTTTTTAAATCAGCTTTATGTTGTAAAAGTAGAAACTAAATCAAATAAAATCATATTACACGATGAATTACAATGAAAAATGAGTGCAACACAGTATTATCAAGATCCGCAATCTTTTCCCGCTAATCCCCAAGCCTACCTTCATAACATCAATATGTTCGAAAGCGGCGTGCACACGCAACTTGTACTGTTTCCTCAAGCAGTCAGCGATCTGGATGTGAAAAGCGGCTTTGGTCATTCGTAGAGCTTCGAGATCATCCGGCCACTTGCCACTCATGGACAGCTGCATAACAGCATCGATAGGCGCCAGATAAATCGGTACTTCCTTTACTTCAGAGTCCTCCACAAACTCCAGGTGGGTTTTACCCGCAATAACATTTACCTCATCCGCTCGACGGACACTAGCTAAAGGAGGGAAAATATCCGCATAGCGGAACAATGAGCTGCAGCCCTGTACGCCGTGAATCGACAATGGCAGATCCTCCAAGTTCGAGAGTTCCTTTTGCAGAGAACTGAAAGCGTTGATTGCTTGCAGCGATGCCTCTTCCAAACCGTAGCGAAATTTCGTTATTTTGACCTATAATGAGAAAGCTCTGATGATTCATACATTTTTTTAATGATTAAAGGATTTTGTGCACTTTTAGAATCTAATTTTTTTTTCTTATAAATGTTAGGATATAATAACTTTTCTATAGCTATAACAGTTTCGATTAATTTGGCAGAATTTTCATTCTAATGATTAAATAAATTTACCCTGTTTAATTTTAAAAATGTTTCCAGTTGATTAGAGAAAAAGAAGTAATGAATATTTTCAAACAATTTGAGCTTCTCTTCAAGTAAGAATTTTGTAATTAGTTTAGGAATTGAACGCCTTTGAGCAATAGTTGCTTTATCGTCAGCCCAAACAACAGCTTCACAAATTGTACTATCCTTGAACCTTCGAAGTTCGGATTTATGGCCCCAAAACTTTCGGAATTTTTCTGCCTGAAAGAATAAATAATTTTTAATTCAAAAATATTACCATTATATGAAATAGAAAATATAGTTTCTACACACTTACTTCGGGAAGATTTGCACCTGGACCTTTTTCTATAATACTAAAACAATAATTTGGATCTAATTGTAATCCAATATAAAGTCGTTCAACATCGTCGGGAATTTCTTCACTCAATTCCCATTCTTTTAGTTTTCGTGGTAAAGTACTGATATAAAGTACTCTATTACCCAGTCCTTGTTTTAACAATTTTAAAGTAAGTTTAGTAGCTTGTTCGTGTTTATTAGGTCCAAAATTTACTTTATCATTATTTGTAGAATGTGATTCTAAAATATTTGTTAGGCATTTCAAATGATGTACGCTAGAAAAATTGAAAAATAATTTATTTAGGGAATGTGATAATAAGACGTAATTTACATACAGAGTTACTAGATTACAGTTATTTAAGCTTTCTTTTAAAAGTTTTGAAAATATTTATTTGGGGTTGTCTACAAATAAAAAGAAAACTTAAAAGTTTTTTAAATATTCTTTTTATATGAGTACCTCAAAAAACATTTAAAAATATCTTAATGTAATTTTGAACCTTCGAAGCTTTAAATATTAATATTTCATATTCACTACTTACCAGACAACAAGATCAAAAGTTTTATAGAAAGGTACTTTTCTCATAAAAAGTATTTGAAAACTGTTCACGCGAGTATTATTCAAACAGTCTATCGCCATTTGCGCTTGATTTGAAATCCATTGGAATGCATCTTCCAGAATATTTGACGCTATATTTTGGAATCCCGTAGAATCAAGAAAAACGCAATCATAATATTTATGATACTCTTCAATTCTACTGTTAATTTTTTCATTTTGACATAAACTTATGCCTTGTGTACACCAATTACTTTTTGCTATTTAAATAAAATTGTATTTTAATTATCTTAGTTTTAATTCTAATAGTAATACATAAAATATTAAGTTATATGCTTACCTAAATTCTGCCATGTATTTCTAACAATTTGATAACTACTCATAAACGTATTTAACGTCTTTATTTGTAATAAATATAAAACATACATTGTAATAACATGACCATTAAAAGATTCAAAGTTATTACTAAGTTCTCTTTGTTTCAACCAAATTTTTAACAATATAATACCATCTCTGATATTAGGATATTCTTTAATTATTTTAATATTTTGATGTGTTGATATAATTGATGTCAAATCCCGCATGACTACAGCATTGTAGTATGGCGTGGGTGGATTTTTAACTAAAGAAGAAAAAAAAATACAATTTTACTGAATAAAAAATTTAATAATTTACAATAAATAAAATAATAAAAATCTTTACCATCAGCTTGTGGTTTATTATAATACCAATGTAGTCTAACACTATTTTTTTCAGGAGTGAATTTATTGGGCTCAAACGTAGCCTGTTGAAGTACCACATGCACATATATTACAAATCTTTTATTTAATTTTCCACTTGGAATAATCTTTAAAACAGGATTGAAATGATTCCCAATAAAAATTTTGCTTTCTGCCAAGTCTTTGTCAATACTTTTAGCTATATAAGCTAGATATATAGCTTTTTTTCTTATATACCTGTAGTTTTTAGCATCTGCTCTTTCAAATAAACCATCAGGCATTTCCACGAATATATCAATTGATGCATTAGGACCAACAACAGTATCCAATGAGTAGGAACCACCTACTACAACACTAGAAGGCGATAAAAATTTGAAAGTTCCACTACAATCATTTGGTAACTTTTTGAAAGGAATTTTAATATTGTCTTTCTCAAACAATGTATCGTCATTAAGCTGAAATTAGCAAGTGTATCAAATTAAAAATCACAACTTGTTGATATAAATACTTGTTATTAACACATAAATATATTTCAATTTAGAGAGACCAGATGGAAAACGACAATCATAAAGAAAAATATATAAAAATAGAAGGAAAGAAATATATATGGGGCAAGGAAGAAGGCACAGTAAAGAAAGTAACAGAAAAAGAGGATTTAGGAAGGGTAAAAGAAAAAGAAACAGAAGAAAAATAAAACATAATATAAGAAAAGGATTGAGAAAGAATTCATGTTACATTTTAAGCAAAACTTACTTGATGTTCTTTGGTATCTTTAATTGTTGTAACAAAATTTTCAAATTTTGTAAACCATTCTTGGAAATTTTTTTTATACTTATTCTTTATTTTCACTGCTTCAAGAATTTCTTCAATCTGCAATCGAAATAGATTTGAATGGAACAAATTTTCAGTTTCTCTCAGTTGATTAAGCTCTTCCACTGTTGGTTGTTTATACAAATCTTTTTCAAATTTTCCTTTCTTTTTTATAGAAGTAGTAGAATCTGCAATTTTTCTTTTCATGCTATTATTCAATTTCATTGAAAACCCATAATTTTCTATAGGTTCATCAGAATGTAATTCAACTTCTGAATCAATCTCACTTTCAACAACTTCTGCTTTATCATCTTGAATCATTTTGAAATCCAGTACTGTAAAATAGTAATTATAAATAATTTTATTCAGTAACACATTTTCTGACCAAAAATCAGAAGAAAAACAGTACATAATTAGATATTAGAAATAAAAATAGATTAAATAAAAAGAAAACTTAGAAAAATGTGTTAATGTTTGGAAAAATTAAATAAAATTTCTTGAAGATAAATTAAAAATAATTAAAAACTTTTGAGGTTATACGAAAGATTACAAACATTAAATAAAAATCTCACCTTAATTTTAACATTAATATACACTCAACATATTCTTCTGGTTTTTTTCAGTTTGTTTAAAAAATAATTTTAAATAAAAATTATTTATTAACATCTATTTATTTATGAACTAGGTATTCACAAATTGATACGCCGTACCGACCCCTCACTACTGTCCGACACACATCATCAGAATGGAAGATGCATGCTGGCTCGGCACTTGGCACGTGGTTTTACAAACAGGTTTGTTCGTTTATTCCTGTTAAAGAACTTGCTTAATATATTGTCAAATGTTTTTTGTGCTATTATTATTAAACATAAACATCAAATGTGCAGGTAAGAAAACTTTAAAAATATCTTTTAATTTTATATAAATCAAATAAGAATGTACTTGAATGAAATTAAATCAAACAGAAGACTAGTTCACAGGTTAGTAAACAGGTCACAAAGTCACGTTTGACGTAAATTGCTGCCTTACATTCGTATTATTACGTCTTGTGAAAAGTTGAACTTGAAATATCCATTAGGTAGTGGAATGATAAAAGGTTAGAAATGTACTGATCACCAGATATCCACGTTGTAAATTAATTATTTTCAAAGCAACTAAAGGAAATTCAATAGTACTCGAATAAAACTTATGTGTTAAATGTTGTAAATAACGTCTTCGTAAAAACTTCTCATAATGTTAAATAAAACGAAATTATTGCGCAACGTCGGAGTTCTGAGAGTAAGTATTTCTTAGCGAAAGCCGGTTTCGATTTTATGTGCAATCATTATTGACTTACCTTTTACTAATTTTAGAATTGTCTTGCTGCTAATGTGGAGTTCGGAGGTGCTGGATCAATTCTTTCTTCGATTCAAGTCAGGCAGAAGTCAAGTACACCACTCAATACTGTTGTTATGTTTGTTCCACAACAAGAGGTATTTTTTAAATCATTAAAAATGCACATCAACACAATTATTGTTGCTTTTATTTAACTTCTAATATTTATTTTTAAAGGCTTGGATTGTAGAAAGGATGGGAAAATTTCATAGAATTTTAGAACCTGGTCTTAATTTTCTTATTCCAGTAGTTGATTCTGTTAAATATGTACAAAGCCTAAAAGAAATTGCAATTGATGTTCCAAAACAAAGTGCTATTACATCAGGTAATTTATTAAATGTGACTTAAGTAGATAAGTTTTTTGGATTTTTTTTACACATTATTAAAATTAAATAAATTTAATTTTACTACATCAAACAAATATTATAATATTTAATGCAAATATCAAGTGTGAAGAATTCTTATACAATACATATGTCATTATTTCATGCTTTTGTACATGCTTACCGACAATACTATATATTTTTAGATAATGTTACATTAAGCATTGATGGTGTCTTATACTTAAAAATAAACAATCCTTATTTGGCTTCTTATGGAGTTGAAGATCCTGAGTTTGCCATCATTCAGTTAGCACAAACTACCATGAGATCAGAATTAGGAAAAATATCTTTGGATAAAGTTTTCCAAGAAAGAGAAGGACTAAATGTGAGCATTGTAGAAAGTATAAATAAGGCTAGTGAAGCTTGGGGAATATCTTGCCTTCGTTATGAAATTCGTAAGCTACATTTTCTAAAGAAGCTTTCAGTATATATATTATCAATGTATTATATTAATATAAAATGTATTTTATTTAATAGGTGATATAAGACTACCTGAAAGAGTTCATGAGGCCATGCAAATGCAAGTTGAAGCTGAAAGAAAGAAAAGAGCAGCTATTCTAGAATCTGAAGGTATTAGGGAAGCTGATATTAATATTGCTGAGGGTAAAAGAAAAGCAAGGATTCTTGGTTCAGGTAAGTAAATAAAATATGAAGAATTAATATTTTTAAAATTTATTTTGAAAATTGAAGTAAAATAAATTTATAAAATTTCAGAGGCAGAAAAACAAGAACAAATAAACAAAGCTAGTGGTGAAGCAGAAGCTATGCTGGCAGTAGCAAGTGCAAGAGCAAGAGGATTGGAAATTATTGCAAATGCATTACAAGCCAGACATGGACAAAATGCAGCTTCACTTTCTATAGCAGAAAAATATATTGAAGCATTTGACAAACTTGCAAAAACAAATAATACCTTAATTATTCCTAAAAATGTAGGAGATGTTAGCAGTTTTGTTGCACAGGTAAAATTTTTACTTTTTAAAATAATAAATAGGTATTTAAAAAATTTCTTTATTTTTATTGTAGGCAATGACTATTTACAAACACGTAATACCTAACAATGAATCACAGCATCAAGCACAAAATATTCCTAAACAAGGAGAACCATATGAAATAGAAGCTTCAGATGATACTTATGAATATTTTAGTGACAAGGAAGAAGCAGAAAATTACAAACGAAAGAATTTAAATAAGCACTCCCCGAAGTCAGTGTGAGGAATTTGAAGTAATTTGTTTCAATTGTAATTATAATTTAAAGATTTTTTTATTATAATATAAAAGTATGAGTATAAAATTTGTTATGCAATTTTAATGTTATTTTTTTATTAAATTTAAACTTAAAAATGTGCATAATTTAAAATTAAGAAATGATATCATTCTTATTATTTTATTGACAAATTTATAAAATACAATAAGTAAAAAAATTTAATGAGCCTTTTATCACTATTTTTTCTTTTTTGTATGTGTATTAACTGGAAGTGCTGCATTATAAGTTTCTTGAGAGATTCTATGAATGTAATATAATGTAATGACTGAAAATAGGAAGCAGGTTGTAATTGCTACACGATGTACCATACCAGAGGCTGCCAAAGCAATTACTAGACATATACATACTGTAAAAAGTAATAAAAATTAAAATAAATATGTATGTGTACTGAAAAGTAATTAGAAAAAGTA
Source organism: Ormyrus pomaceus (assembly GCA_900474385.1). Classification (NCBI taxonomy): domain Eukaryota; kingdom Metazoa; phylum Arthropoda; class Insecta; order Hymenoptera; family Ormyridae; genus Ormyrus; species Ormyrus pomaceus. Next base: position 71,471 of record UCOM01000224.1, read on the forward strand.
TTTTCTTACTTTCTGGAAAAAGTTTCATCTGAAACGACTTGCCAAACAACATAGCTTCAAAATTGCCAGTGGCCGTAAGCAAAAATAAAAATAATAAAGATCCCATAAATCCTCCAAAAACAATGTGTAATCTTGATGAAATTAGCCAGGATTTATACATTTGCATCCCGGAGAATAAAATCACCGTTACAATGGCAGACAAGAAAAATGACGATTTACTGGTGACAGCTAAAACAATAAATGTACATCAATTATTGGCAAAACAACCGTTAAGCCGGTAAATTTTGAGGTTATGACACGTATGACACTTGCAAATAATACCAACCCATTATTATGATTGCCTTGTCTGTGATATTCAAAAAAACTGAACTAACGCAGCTCGATAAAAAATGTTTTTTCCAGCAAAATGTACAAGGAAGAAGCTGTTAAACAAACATTGCAATTTTCTCCTTCTCACAGCGACTGCTGAAGTTCCGATAGTGTTGATTCTTGATTGCGACTGCGCAAGGTCGTATAAGGTAGGTATAGTGTGCGTACATACAAGTATGCGAATCGTGCATGTATTTGATAGAGTACATGCAGTGCACAGTGCTGGGCACGGAAACGTATGAGTTGGGCAATATATGAACTTTCGCCCGCACGCAAGCATGTAACCCACATACAGGGGGTGTATGTTCCTCCTGTCAACAGTCTTTATAGCTTAATTGATATATGCAAATATGGAGACGTGTATCAGTGCAGCCGAGTGGAGATTATACTCGTAGCACTACGCAAATTATCTAAACACATTTAGCATAACCAATAACTATCATGACATAGCTAATAGTATCGTCGTTGTCGTTAAAAATTGAGAATATTATTCGGATTAATTATTGCTTTTAATTTAAAACAAAAACTAAAGGAAAATAAAAACTTAATTGGAATTTTCATGCTATTATAATGGAATATGATGTACAAATTTCAGAAAAATATTAATGTTTTTAGCCCTCTAGTAACTAATCTCAAATATATTATATGTAAATTAGAGCCAGATAAAAATAATAAATAATTTTACATCCAGTTTTTGAGAACTTGGGACTTAAAATCGGTCGAATGTATACGTATATAGAAAAACTATAATTTAACATATACAATTATTCATCAAATTCTTTCAATGTCCGACGAGAACTAATTATTATTCTTTCAATTACTTTTTTTAAAGAAATTTTTTAAAATGAACTTTTATTGTTTCGACAAAAGACTTAAAATTCTTCTTTGGCTATTTAAAAAGATTAACATCTTCGTATCAAGAGAAGTAATTTATTTCCTTTGCTTTGAGGATCCAATTTCAAAGGATTCATTTTGTATTAAGTGGATTGTATTGCGGCTTACTCCTATTGTGCTGATTATTTAAATTTTCAGGACTTTTTATTTGAGTTTCCTCTTACTCGAGTGTCATGAAATCACAATAAAAGGGGAAACCACTTAAGTTAAGTGGTTTTTCCCTAAGAGTAAGTCTCACGATATTAGAGATCTCGAAAAGTCAAACGTCCAGTCGATATATACAGCTATTAATAATGATATTATTAAAGCGAAGTTTTAAATGTGTTGGAAAAAAAATTTATTCAATTATTACATACCTTTGTAAATAATTTCTGAAACCGTATTATAGTAATTTAAATAAAAATTTATTATTTCAAATTGTTATATAATTAGCAATTAATCGGATTACATTGAAATATGATGAATGTTTAAATAATGAATTTATTCAATTACTTTATTCTTTCTACCCATTTAATACAGATAATGTTCATTTAATCGAAACAACGATAAAAAATTTCAAATGCATTATAGAACTATACTTCTGCAATTGATTGCATACATTACATCTAAACTCTTGGTACTTCGTTATTCAATTGCTTCGCATGTTACCGAGCGACATAATTTTTTTTAATTTGCATTTAAAAATCGATTTGACGCCGCGAGAAAATGAGCTACTCTCATTCTGCCATACTCTCATTACCGGCTTATATATAAGCGAAAAAGGAAAAAGTATTTGAAAAGTTCGAAACCAAGAGCCTCTTACTTATGCAGTTTCAATCAATTTGAGAGACAAATAAATTGAATTGTTTTACTCAAAACCAATACCTTTCAAACGGAGAGTAATTTGCATACATTTATGCAAAGCAAGGCAATGAATATTAAAGTACTGATGGATCGATTTGTAAAAAAAAAGGAACAACTCAAAAACAATTTTTAGTAAAATATTTGAAATAATGCTTTTACCAAACAAGTGAGATTTATGTTTAATTTAAATAGATATTTAACGTGTTTTTTAATATGACACAAAACCGTTTGAGATTGTCGATTAAGGTACGAATTTAGAACAGAATTTTAGTTTTACAGAATGAAAATGTTATTAAATCTGTATTAAATAGCCAATATTATAATAACATTTATCATCTGACTTTAAAATAATGAATGTTTAAATTCCATAGTATAAGTGAAGTGTTGCAATGAATACTTTTCATGTTGAACTTCACTTCCAATCTATTTTACTTACTATACTAAAAAGGATGAAGGACTAATTTTTTTATAAATCACGTCACTATTATGCTGCCTTCGCAAAAAAAAATCAAGTTTCTAAAAGTGCTGTGAGTGCATTTACGAACAGAATTTTTTGACCCTTTGTTGATGCACTTCTGCTCGTTCATTCTCCCTCGAGTATCCCATGGGTACTTACAACATCCTACACAAGCATTAAGCGATGACGTATAAATCGAGGAAGGCGGTTTTGAAATAAAAGGTGTCAACAAAAGGAGTTCTTGAGTTTTCGATAAATGTTTATTTTCGATATTATATTATAATATTTACATTGTTTTTTTTTTTTAAATTCGGAGTGTTGTGTATATTAATTAGCGCTGATGAGGTCACTTTTATTTGATTGCTCGATCGTCGTCTAAATATATTATGCTGTTTTACGGTTCGAAATTCGAATACATGTGTAAATGTTATATATCATTAATAAAAGACGAACGCAGAAGTCATGTATATAACGGAGAGACCGTTCCTTTTCTTTTCCCATCGAAATAAGTCTAAAAAGTTTTTTCGAGTTTTTCATTTTAAAAACAACGTCTTTATAAAAGTCGCAATAAAAAATGTATTCGCCGTGCTTTTTGCGGGAACTCACATTAATTTTTTAGGAGAAAGAATTCGACAAATTTAAAGTGAACAATTATATGCATGTATAATCGGTTTATATGAAAGATTACTTGGCAAGTAAAGTTCATTACAAGAATACATTTATAAGAATTATGGTGATGAATATAATGACTACAGAATATTCATTAAAATGTGGTCGCATATTCGGTGAATCGGATATAGATTTGGTCCACGTCCATGTTTTACAATAGTGATGATTCGAGAATATTACAATTTGGCATTGTTGCATACCTTTTCCACGTTCAAATTTAACTTTAACGCCACCTTTTTCTTTTCTCGTCCGCCTGTGCATATATTTATTTCTTATTCGTAAAACGATAGAATACTTTTTTGAAACTTCAACTAGGCATATGTATATATAAGTAGAGTAATGTTAATATTGACTTTTGAATTTGCTGCCTTTAATTTTGCTCTCTTACAGGAGATACGATTTATCTCTCCCTTTTTTTTAAGGTGCTGCTACGTGTTGTTCATATTTTTTTTTTCTTTTTTTTTTTTCATTTTGATGATTTATCGCGAGCTCCTAGGCAGAGCTCGCTGAAAATATATGCTATTTATTGATCTAATTGTATATTAATTGTTCTTTGAAAATTTAAGGATCGAGCGCAATTCGAAATGCTGAACTTGCATCAATTGCACTCAACGCATTTAAATCTGTGCCCGGCACATTTTTACCTTGTATTATGTGGTGTATATATATATTTTTGTCTTTTTATAATTGTATATATATAATCGCTAAAGTAGTACCCGTCTTTCAACCTCGTCTTTATAATATATTTAATTATATAGTCATCGATAAGTACTCGATGCGCCTCTGAATGTACGGAAACGAGAGAAAATGAGAAAATGCAAACGTCGGAATCATTAGTTTTATCTCATGTATAGTTACATGTATCTCAATATACATTCTATGAAATTATAATTCCTCTTTTGTCTAGCGTCTACTTACGTAGTAATACGGAAACGTTCGAAATCTCTGAATTTAAGTTGATATATAATAAATTTCTCTCTAATGTATATGATTTTTTTCCTCTTTATATAGGATCATGTATAACGCACATAACTCCCCGTTTCTCTCGCTCTTTCCCTCTCCGCAGAATCGGGCCTCGAAATCGTCGCCACTTGCGTCCGCTTCATTAAAGTAACGGTAAGAAAATAGTAAAGACTTTTTTGTATATGCTCTCGTAATACAATAGATTGATACATCGGTAAAAGGAAAAGGAATAAACTTTCGTCCAGGGATGTATTTCAGCGTACTCATAGGCCATTTTCTGTCATATACATCGATCGCCTAACGGTATACAATAACGGGATAAAAAGTAGGAGGAAAATGTAAGAGAATGGGTGCGCGCAATGCCAATATATACGATATCTCGATTCCGCCGCGGGCATTACTTACGTCGCCAGTGCTTTTTATTTTTTATCTTATTTTTTGTCTCACATTCTCTTCTCGTACTCTCTGATCCCTTTTATGTAACAATGGAGAAAGAGAGAGAGAAAGAGAGAGAGAGAGAGAGAGAGAGACAGCCGGGGGATGATGATACGCGCACGGAAGACTTTTTCCGTTTCCATTCTCTCTCTCTCTCTCTCTGTCTCTCCCTCTCGTGGCTCTGACTCCTTTCCTTTCTATAAGAAACTTCCTTTAATACTTTTTATCACAAAATACTATAACTTTCGTATTATTTGAACCCTATTGTACTAAGCGTTCTACAGTAGATACTGATCTATATAATACGGTGGGCTACGCTCGAGAAACATTCCTTGAATCTCTTCCTGAAACGAGTGCTGTAATATTTCCTTCTCTCGTATCGATGCTGTAATCAAGTTGAAATATTTGACGATAGACAATTTTCAATAATAATTGTAATAAATATTAATTTGGACTTTCCCGTTGTCGCGTTTTGAATCCATTTGGAGATTTAATACCTTTTTATACCAGCTTCCGATCCGGAACGTATGAGTAATTTGTAAAATCGTTTAATGTGTAAATTTTAATTGAAAAGCGCTTTCAATATGATAAAGGAGAGTAGAAAGAGATCAATTGACTGAAAGGAAATATCCAGCAAAGCATTTCATTCGATTTACCAGCAATCTGACCTCTAATTATCCTTCCATTCATTTTTACACGAAAACGTGCAAGGTCCAATTGTTTTAATTGTGCCTATGAAACTTTTTAACTTCGCTTTTGATTCATAAATTGCTTATACGCAGTATGTTAAAATTGATCCTCTACCCATTATATATATACCTAATATAGGAAAGATTATGGCGTGTTGAACGAAATCGAAAATGGAGCTTACCCGAACAATCTCCCCCAAGGGATGAAAAAATGTCGTAAATTCTTATACAATTTACGCTATATTATAATCGATATACTTCCTTTGTACGCTACACGAAATGTACAATTAAATATACTCTCTGTCTAAATTCAAGGGAAAAAATTCTAAGAAAACCTGTTGTTTCCCGAACCTTACGCTTCGCTTGGCCGATGATGATACGTTCATTTTATCGATAAGTACTGATATGAACTGACACGCAGCACCAAAGCCAAGTCGCTTGGACCCGTTTAACGCTTGTTTTTTAGATAGTGTCCTCGTTTATTTTTCTGCCTTCGTTTAGTACCCGAACGAGTACGAAAGTAAGTAAAAATTTCACTCGTCTTCTCAATCAATCCATGCATCGGACAATGATTAAAGTAGGTGGGGCATATAAATTTCAATGTGATTTTCAGAGTGCGTTTAAGTGTGTTAGAGAGAGAGAGAGAGAGGGATGTAAGTTGCCGCGAGTGTAAAGTACGTGTGCGCATGTAAGTTTCCATATAGTTATCGTTAGTTAGTTAGTTTTGCGACTTCTGCTCCCCCCCACTTCCACTTGGCGGCAGTAGAGTAGTTAAACTATAAGCTACTTGTACGAGATCGATACTTTTTAATAACTCTTTTTTCTTCCCCCCCGCTAACAAACTCTCGGAGGCGCAGCTCGTCCGAGGGCTTGAAATTGACTGAATTTTTGATTGGCCGTCGCTGTTTCTCCGTTCCAACGGTTCGCCCCCGTTTACCTGCAATGTAACGACGCGCTCTCCCTTGAGAACATTGAAAGACTTAACGAGTCGCCGAGGATTAAGGGATCCACTTGCTCTCGGCGCTTGTGGCATCGCGCGGCGAGATGCCCGGGCGAGATCAAAGGTAATTCGGTCGGCCGGCACAGCAGAAGAACTTGAACGTCCCGCGCAGGTAGGAGGGATGCCGATTCGGCCGGTTCTCCCAGCGCAGGGTTTTCCGGTTCCCGTTGCTCCGATTCAGACGGTTCGCCGCCTCTTGCAGCGCCACCGGTCGTTCTGAAACAATATCGCACAGTTTTCCTCGTCAATTTGCCTGCGGAGGAACAAAAGAGTCGGCTGATGAATGGGAGCTTTGTTGCTTGGGAGGGAAATTAAAGCATGTTAAGGAGCTTTCTAGGGATTTGCACGTATCTGGGCAATTCAGTAGCTTTTAATTTGCTTTCACTCGACAATGAAATGTCGCTGTTTTTAGCTATTAACCTTAGGGCATCGCTTTTCTCTACCAGAATAATACAAATTAAAAAGGCTTTGGGCCCTTTTGTCGCCCTTCTTTTGTCACCGAAAGTAGTTCTTTCGAAACGGGCTTTCTTGGATAAACTCCAAGTAGCTTTGCTATTATACTTTGTTCATTTCTATGATTTGCATACTTATGCCTGAGACGGCTGAACTAACTTATATTTTAAAGACCTTCAGAAAGTTCAAAACTCATTTCGAAATTGAAGGTTCGGAAACATTGAGCAAAGTCATTTGAATTTAAATTTCAAAAACCAATATTCAATAAATTAATAATTTCAAAATTTTTCAGACAAAAAGTAATTATAGAGAAAATATAATAATAAATTTTAAATTTAACTTATTGTGGAACCAGAATACGGTGAAAGAATTTATTTAAAAAACCATCAAAATTTAAATGCTTTAAATTTTTTTATGACACTTTATATTGACAAAATTTTTTTACTGCTTTAGGTCATGCACGAAATGATATTCTTCAAATAATTTTTTAACTTATTCGTCAAACATAAAATTATAAAGAATTGAAAGCATATAGATTTTATTAAAAGGTTTTAAGAAAAATCTTTCAAGCTATTGATCGAAGCCTTCGTAAGATATGATTTGCGCAGAGCGATTTTTAGCGAGGGGTATTCAAATATTTGTAAATGCTCGATCTTTTTCAACGCGACCAAAGAAATTGAATAGAAAGCAAGCGCCAGCGAAAAACGGATCAAACGACTACAGACTACTCGTAACGAAAAAAAAAAAAAGAAAATAAGCCAGAACTATAAATACGGTGTTCAACCCTGCCGTTAAACAAATTAATAATCAATATAAAAAACGTTATAAATAATTCCGACGGATCGGAAAGCGGATCTAGCAAGTTCACGGCGAATCCGGAGCTTCTAAACAAAAGCTCCCATTAATCATTTGCGCGGCCGTTTTGCGACGCAAAGGAGCAGCCGAAAAGAAGCCAATTTAACCGTCGAAGAAAAAACTGTAAATCATAACGAAACAGGAATTCTGTCAAAGTCGAAGCCCCCCCCGAGAAGTAACGAAAAGATTTGGAACGCCACCCTTGCAGTTGATGAGGTCCCCCGAGCCCATCGTATATCACTTAATAAAGTTCCGACAAGTTGCCGTTAATTTTTCCTGCGATTGTCCTACTGCTCTGGTTATTGCCGGAGTCCGGGCAATATGGCGGGCTTTCGTGCGAGCCGCGCGATTAATCTGGAGGGGGAAATTTATTGGCACTTTGGGAGAGGCTCACGTGACGATTGCTTAGCCGCTTTGTTCGGGACCTTTTTTAATCAAGTGCCATAAATATATCCTCTCATTGTGCGGGTCGTCGTTTTCCCTTTTAGTGCGCTAACAATCTTTTGATGCCTTCTCGTTAAACGTTAATTTTTCTTTTTTTACAGAATCATTATTACGACGTTTTTTGCTCTTTTCGATCTAAAAACTTTGATTTAACAATTAAAATTTTATATTTATATAATTTTTTTTTGCGTATCTTACGTTATAGATATATTGCATGAAATCGTAACTATTTATTTTCTCAAATTAATTCGTTATACTTTGAAGTAGCCGAAAAAAATTTCGTTTATACTGCCTCTCTTTTAAGTAATAAAAAGTTGAAACAAAATTGCAAGAGCCAACATAAAAGACCCTCTTTAATTTTCAAGAAAAAAAAACGGTAAAATGACATAAGCATACTTGCTAAGGTACATCTAAGAGAATATTATAAGCGACTCGAGCTAATTAAGAAATTTAGTAATATCAAAGGATTTTGGAACGAAGTAATGAGGCTCTCGATTTACATATTAATTCTTGATTACTTAGCACGAGATTTTCTTAACTTAACTCAGTAAAATGGAACACCTTGTTTAAAAAAAAAAAAAAAAAAAAACTATAGCGTGCAGAGATTCTATCGTTACGTCAGAAAATTATACTTTCAAACTATTACATCACTTTTTTTAATTTTCGAGATAAATAATACCTTCATTTCTACCTGAACCTTAAATGGGTCATGAATATTTTAAATCACAGTTTTCAGACGTGCTAATGATTAAATTTTTCGCTAAAAAGCGAACCTTATAATTACATTTTTTTTTATCCAAGCACGTTCTATACATCTTTATAAAAGCTGTCTCTATTTTCTTTAAAAACACCTTTTCTGAGTTAAAAAGAAACGTCATTATTGCGCAACAGCCGCAGATTAAAATCCTTTAAGAGGTTTTTAATAAATGAAGGGCGCAATCCACTTATAATCGGCCGTTTAAATAAATTAAGCAAAAATGTTTCGAGAATTTTTAGCCGGATAATCATTACTAGTCATCAGTTCACGAATGATTAATGATTAATGCGATACTTTCTCGTGTTTTAAATAAATTATGCGACAGACTTTGGGAAAATTCTACTTATTATTTAATATTTAATATGTTAAAAATTCAAGTGGCTTTGTGTATTACGTTAAGCAAACTTTTTTATCCTGTCAATGATGAATTTATTATAAGCTAATGAATTTTTGCTTACAAAAATCTTTTATGAGAGTGAAATATGAGTAGAAAAAGTTACTTAAAATTCTGTGTGCTTTAGAACATTAAAATTTTATTATATTTATGTCAAAAACTTCGTTTATTAAATTTAATGTTCCAGTAATTGTAGTCAAAAATCCTTTAATCAAACAATGTCATTTTAATATCTGTTAATATTAGTTTCTTTCTCTGTTTGATAATGTGGAGTCCAAGAAAAACGAAATAATTCATTTTTCATACCCTTCATATTTTATGCTATTAATGCAATATCAAATTAATTAAAATTGAATTCAGTTGTATTCGCTGTCTTTTATAATTAGCACGTATTCACAAGATTCGCTCAAGAACGAATCTTTATGGAAACATTGGAAATTAACAGATTTTATCGAAAAAAAGTTTTAAGTTTTTTTCTCATATTTTTACTCATTTGTTGCATTTATCATAATATTTTATAAAATACTATTATTTTATTAAATTCGGGCAAAAATGATCACTTAAAGCACATTATTTGTTATCAATATAACATGTGAAATAATCGTATAGTGAATTTTCAGTTTCTTAAAACAGTTCTTAAGAAAATTAACTTAAACGGCCTGCACTTGTCTAAATCGAGTATTTAAACTAACAAATGTCGAGTTTTTTTTATATTGCTTTTAATTTAGTTCAATACAATCATAATTGCACATACGCCAGTAAAAGATGTTGGTTTCTTTATTTCGTTTACATTTTAGTTACATTTTGTTTTTTGCATAGAATAAAAATTAGCTATACTATTTTTTAGTACGTTTAGCAAGAAACTATATAGTAAGTCAAGATATTAACCTTTTTGATAGCAAACAAATCATATGTGGCAATTTTTAATCTTGTACCGTAGAAGCAATAGTTTCTGATAAAAAGGAATTAATTATTAACTTAATTTTATGGCGGGACAGTTAGTTTAGGGTTTATCAATAAGTCAAGTATATATTTATCTAATATTTATGTTTCATCAAGGGTAGAGGCTTGATCAGAAATTACAGCCGTCATGGTAATAATTCAGTTTCCGGAGAAAATTGTGTTACAGTGAAACAACCGACGGCGATTGACGATGTAAGACTTTGAATATAATTTTTATCAAAAGTTTCAAAAACTTGAATTTTGCAAAATCAAGCCTTCCTCGGTAAGGAGATTTTCTAACACGCTCCCCATTAATAGCCTCAATAAAACTGAAGTAAAATAAAGCTCCCTCTTTTTTCTTTGTCAGAAAGTGAAAATCACGAGCATTAAGGTAAAGTCATTATCTCGGAAGCGGCGATAAAAGGATCCGCGTACCTGTGTCAGCCTCGGACTGCGGCATGAACTCCTGGAGCTCGGCGATGAGCGTGCTGATCTCCTCGGAGTCCTTCTGTATGCTGCACAGCTCCTCCTCGTTGAAGTCGAGAGTTATCTGCTTGCACAGCAGGATCTGCGTTATTACGTTGCTGATGTTCGACGGGCCGGACTTGCTCTCTGCAACGAGGAAACAAAGAACGTATTGCCGCCTCTCGACAGCCAATCTCGTTACATATCGATTTCGGCCGCCGTGTAAACACGACGAAAGCCAAACGCAAGCCGCGGAGAGATAGAGAGAGAGAGAGAGAGAGAGAGAGAGAGTGGCAGAGAGGCGGCTGCATTATTGATGGACTTGGCTGACTAGGAAAAAAAGCGCGCGCCGAATCCTTCTCGCTTTTCCTCTGCGGCTTAATTATCGATCGACAGTCGCGTGTTACGCCTGGCTGCTTTGAGTGGCGCGAAAAAAGCCGACGATTGTCGTGTGTTTTCCTCGCTGAAAGCTCCGGACCGAGCTTTCGTCGGTTCGCGTGCGCGCGTGTCCCTCCGGTTTAATTAAATACGCCGCGGTATCGAAACTTTCGAGCGTATTGTATATAATAGTTTAGGCTCGAGAGCTCTTCTTCTCGGGGAGATAAAAAGGCGGGAAAGCGCTTTGGAAATCCCCGTAAACAGCGCTATATTTCAAGCTCGCCCGAGCCCCGATAGCTCCGGCGCAAGCTCTAAAAGCTCCATCAGTTAAGCGTTACAAAGCCCCGATAGCGGCTCTCGAGGAGGAGAAATATGTAACTTCTCTCGGCTCGGCATCTTATCGACGGCTCTTTTTTCCCTCCCCCGATGTTTATGGAAAATATCGCTGATCAGAAATCGGATTCTGCGTCAGCGGGATTATTCTTGGAATTATCGCTAAATGCAGCCTATCTATTACGGCCGTTGAAGGCTCGATAGAGTGATGGATGGCTTCTCATAAGTGGCAGATTGCGCGCGTCTTTAGGCAAACTTCGCTAGTTTCACTGAGAAAATCCATTTTCACCCAAGTATCCCAGAATCGTCTCGGGTATAGTATTTTCAAGCTCCGCAGTTTGCCCGCGTTCGGCATTAAAAACTGAGACTCGTATAATCAAAGTCACGTAGCAGTCGGCCGAGAAAACGGTGAGGTAAGAAAAGTTTCAGCCCGAAAAGGAGAGGCGCGCACTACCCCCGAAAGCCTAGAGGAGATTATCGAGTTTCGCGCAAGTCACGAATCGGGATAGCTGAGTCGCTGCCGGGCCGAGAGGGCATAATTACCAAAGTATCCAGTCATGTCCATGGGGACGGCACGGACGAGGTTCTTGCTCTTGTAGAGCTCTCTGAGGAAGAGCTGGGCGAGGAAGAAGAGCAGCACGAGATTCGGACTGTCGGCCGGTATGCCGGACTCCATGGCGGAGCGCATCTGGGGCAGGACCATCTGCGAGGTGCTCTTGCAGGCCTCGACGCAGCTGCGGCGCAGCTTGCGGATCCGCTCGCGCAGCTCGGGACAGTCCCTGGGCTGGCCGATGCTGATCAGCAGGTCCCGGAACTGCGCCACCTGGCTGTTGATCTCGTGGATGTGCTGTCGGGGGGAGGGATCGGACAAGAGAGCGTGTACTGATCAGCGGTAATTAACCCGAGCCTTCGGCTTTCGGGCAAAGTTCGTTTTTCAGAATTTTCGCTCTTTCAGCGCATGAAAGTCGGTTAAAGAAATATAGGTTTCCCAAACATTTTTTTCCTCTATTTGTCATGGAGAATAAATGTTTTGTTAGTGAACGATATATCTAATTCTTGTCATTAGTTTTGTTTCTGCTTTAAATATGTTAAAGTACCTATTGACTGATTGTAAACAAAAACCATTTCTTAATATTCGTTTATTAATTTTGAAATTCTGCCAGGTTAGCATTCAATCTATTATTTATTTAAATCTATTTTACGAATATATCAACGAAAAACCGAAAATGTTGTTTTAATAACTCTTCAATTATACAAGCGGAGTGTCAATTTATTTCAAACTTTACGCAGTTTTAAGCTAGACGAATAATATTTTAAACTAACATGCCGTCGTCTTTAACAAAGCCACAAAGATCCATTTATAAATAGCATCTCTGGTACCAAAATAAGTTGTAGTAAACTCTAAGAATTAATATAGCCCACAAGTGGCTCTAATGATTAATTTTTTTTTTCTGCGCGAATGAAAACGTTAAATAGAAGGTAATTTGATAAAACGGTTTCTAAAAATAACGAGGTTGCTAAAAATAAAGTAAATTATATTCAAATTACTAAAACTTCTTCAACGGATTAAATCAGAAACGTATTTTTACTAAATGAATGTTTATAAGAGTTAACACATTTTTTTCTAATATTATAAATATTCAAAGATAAAAGATAGTTCAGTTAAGAAAGGTCAAATTAAGTAATCTTATTAGCGATTTAAGTAGGAGAAGTTCTACAAACAGTATTTTGTAAACAACGTGTAGTGAGTACTCGTAATTTTATGCATGAATGTACTAAGTCTCCAACAAAGACTGACACTTATAATTCGCGGCTCTCGATTGTTTTCGTTTCACGTACAATCATTATAACTGAAACATTACCATTGCAATTTACGCTTCGAGAATACACTGAGACGATCATGACAGTATTTATCCGACTCTAAACCATATTTGCAAAAGCGTTCCGCTTCGAGCCGTATATTTGCTAACTAGAGCCCCTGAAAGACTAACGAAACTTTTATTCGCCAATGATCAGCCCTCGCCCAATCAGGCGTTGAAATCGACTTGGAACAATATCCAGCACGGCGCGCGATCGGCTCGGACCGTTTGAAACGCTCCGTGTAGCCGAGCGCAAAGCCTCGCGCTCTCCCGTAAAGAGCGCGAGAGTTTGCCAAGTTTACCCGGAAAGCTCGAGCGATCGAGCTTTCAAGCGGTTTAAGAAACTCACCGAGGCGATGGTCGAATCGTCGAGGCAGGTTCGGTTGGGGGCGGAGCTCGAGGGGTCCGTCATCGTTCGTCGTCGGCGAAGATGAGGCTGCTGCTGCTGGTGGTGGTGCTGCTGCTGGTTCTGGTGCTGCTGACTGCATCGTCTCGCGGCCGTCCTGGCATTATTCTCAGCGGCGTCGGTTGGCGCCGCTCTCCTCCAGCTCCCTCGCCTGCCTCACTTGCGCGCGGCGCCTCCGGAATCCTCGGCCTCGTCGCTCTCGTGCTCCTGCGGCAACTCGAGCTTTTGAAGCTGCTGCTGCTGCTGCTGCTGATGTTGCTGCTGCTGCTGCTGCTGCGGACGCATCTCGGGCTCGAGCAAGGTTCACACGCGGGGGCTGTGCGCGACCGACTGACGAGTGAGTTCGCGCGCTGCCACCGCCTCCAGCCTCGCGCATGTCCGAGGCCCATATCGACTCTCTCGCCGACGCGCCGTCCCTCCGCCTCTCTCTCATTCTCTCTCTCTCTCTCTCTCTCTCTCTTTCTCTGTGTCTCTCGCGCTACTCGTGTGTGCCGAGGCGCTAAAACCGACGGCGGCTTGAAGGAGCGATACGCCGAGGGCCATGTCGGAGCGCACTTACGCTTTTTCGGACGGGGGAGCTTTCTTATTTTACGACCGGGGGACGAGGCAGGATGCAATTTCCAACCGACTCCTGCGAGCGCCTCTGTTTTTGCGGGAGATCTCCCTGCCGACTCGAGGCTTTCGTCCAGTTTTTTTTTTTTTTTTTTTTTTTCGTCTGAGTATACTGGGAGAAAATTTTTGCTAATTTCGCGAATAACCGCGGCGAGTGAAGCTTTTGCTTTTTTAAGAAAAATTCCTATACTCGTCAGTAACTCGAGGGTAGACTTTGAATTAGAGTAAAAAATTACTATAACTTTATATTAAAATTTATTACACGTTTAGTCATTTTTGCTAAACTTTTAACAAAAATTAATATAACGTATAGTAATTTTCACCCTAACTCAAAGTCAGTCCTCAAGTACTAAAACGTTTCCCTCCGTGGATGCAAACATATTTCGGGAGTTAATGCAATGGCATAAAAACTGAAAGCGAAAAATAGTGAGATTTTTTAATCTTGTATATACGATTTTATCGTGACACACTTCTGTACAGACAATTTTTATAGAAATGCATTATGCTCTGCAAATTCTAACAAAATAAGTAGAGCGTAAAGTGTTTAATCTGGAAATTGACTAAAAACCGTCCTGAAATTTTTTCACCGCCAGTACTTTCCGATACTCACGGAGATTTATTAATTTATAATGTGCCCTCTAAAGTTCGCGGAAAATTTATCCAGGAAAATAATAAAAGAAAATTTCATTCGGTTTTGAGTACAGAATAAACAGAAACTTTTGTTGACCCGCTTTTTTTGCGCGCTCGAGCACAAAGTCGCGTTACAGTCCATATACTCGCGGCGGGTTGACATCCAAAAGTTCTGCCCGACGGCAAACAGAGACTTTTTTTCCGTTATTTGCAATAAACGTTGAAGAGAGCAAGAAGGAGTGGGAGCCTAAGTTGAAGCGTAAAACTGTAATTGAGCCTTGAATGCGAAAGAAGTGCTCGGAGTTAAAATTTTATACGCTCGACATTCTGAATCGGAAAACTTAATATCAATAGTTCTGAAGAAGAAAACCCAAGTTCTTCGAGGGGGAAATTAGTTTTCAAAAGAGCGCTCTAGCATTGACCTTCTCAGTCACAATTATATAGAATCAATGATTATATATAAAACAAGTCTGAAAAATTGACTTTCAATAAGGGTAGTTTGCGTTTTATGACTAAAAAAATACTTTGTATTATTTATGCGAATAACTTCTGCAAACGAGTAACAATTACATATTCCCTAAATCATAAAATAATTCTTATCTCGCGATTACAGTGAGCCAAATCTTATCACCTCGAGAAAGAATTATCAATTAAAGCTGAAAAAGGGGTGCTTCAGAATACACTAAAGACTCTCCGCTCCCTTATTCTCTTGGCATCCGAGCCAGTAAAGATAACGCTGCACGATATCCCGAAATTCCCTCGCTCGCCGCGGTGAAACAGAATCCCGAGGAGCTTTCACGAGCCCCGTATCTCCTTTCCCCGTATACCTTTTCCGAGCTCCTCGCGCGCGCACGCAGCCTCACCGAATAATCGAAGATCGACGAGTTCTCGATGCGCGATTCGTCAGTCAGGGTAATGCTCAATTATTATTTAGCTCTCGTCTGGGTCGAAGTCCTGCATAATTTTGACGGATTAATAAATTAAGGGGGAAAGATCCTAGAATTGCTCAGGAGTTTCTGTATTAAACATTGCGAACGCGGCGGGTAGCGATTCGGATTTTAAAGAATTCATTTTCGACCTTCCCCGTGTTTTGGGTTATATATTTATTTTTACTGGCCAAACAAATTTTAGCTCGTTTTAACATAAAGATTTATATGTGTTCAATGTGACCGTCTGTACTGACTTCCTGCATTAATTAGGAAAAATGCTTTTTATATTTCAGACAATAGTGTTTGTTATTCCTTTTATACCCTTTTTACATGCTTTTTGCTTTTGTTGGATTGAATTAGCTTTTTGAAACTTTAGACTTCATTTTAAACAAATACAATGTTTAAACCATGAAAAACTTTTTGCGTTAATTGCTTCTTCAAATTTTAATAATTTTATGCAATGCGTTTTTTAATATTGAAGCACCGTAATTTTATGATTTAATTAGATGATATATTATTAGTGCTGATGCATATTAGATAATATATTATGAATACAGATACATATGAAACGGTATTGCATGTATTTATTAATACAGTGTACTTTTAATGTTTACTACTCGGCCAATTTTTTTTTATATATCTGAAACAAGATTCGACAATTAGACGATATTCAT
The DNA here is from genome assembly GCA_900474385.1 of Ormyrus pomaceus. Lineage (NCBI taxonomy): Eukaryota > Metazoa > Arthropoda > Insecta > Hymenoptera > Ormyridae > Ormyrus > Ormyrus pomaceus. Next base: position 87,921 of record UCOM01000224.1, read on the forward strand.
TATAAGGTATTATACTACACAATTAAAATAGCAAGTTGCTTAATTAAATTCTATAATGAGAGTCGTTTCAAAATGTGGGCTCGATATTATTCCATGAAACCGGACGTAATTAGCATCGTTTAAATTCAGATTAAAGCAGAAAATGCCATGTACGAACTACGAAGAATCTGCTCAACATGGTAGATACATGAAATATTCATTGAGCAATTTAAAATTTTTAATTTCTTACCCTTTTTTCTCAATCACTTTTCGCGTGAGCTTTATGTATAACGTACAGAGCCTAGACTTAAATGTGAGGTAGATTTTAAGAGAAAAAATTGGATTTGAATTTTGCCAGATTTTAAAGAACCCTCTGACATTAAAACAGCCTTCATTATTCTCGAAAATACTTTCCATTATTTGGCATAATAAAGGCACGCTTAATTACATAGTTTTTCCCTTGCTAAATCCGGACTTTCAGAACTGCCTAATTAAAAATGTGCTAGATTTCTGGGCTCTGCTGCTTGGTCGAACTTTTTAGTCGTAATAAAACATTTAATTAAAATAAATATTTGGAGCAGACTTGATTATGCTCAATGTCAGCTGTAAAAGTGTATTTTTTTTTTTTTTTTTTTGGAAAGGGATGTGAACTAAATGTAGAAATATAGAGTGCAACTCAAATTGCGTAAAATTTTCCTGCACTGCATTTGAAAAAAATCGACTATTAATAATTATAAAGCAAAAAGAAGGTTTTGGTAAAATAATGTTTATTTTAAACGCCAAAACAATTCTTTTCTTGAATATTCTCTGTAACAAGAGGCCTTATTAGTGAAAAATAAGAAAACGTGCAAAATAAGAAAGAAAAGAAACTTAGAAGTTTTTCAACATATTATTTCAGTTGACTGGCTTTGCCTTTACTATATATAACAGCGTGTAATTAGAATACATATGCAAGTTCTATATGATCAAACGTGGGTTTATCCATTCGATTGGAAACTTCCACAATCAAATTTCCGACAGAAATAGTATTTACGAAAACTGATATCAGCAGGTCATGAGAAAGCCAAAATACATTTTGAGGTCAGGAAGACCTCAAACTCCCATTTTTCGACCGCATGAGTTCGTTATAAAATTTCTATTTATTTCTACATAAATAAGTCTGAAATTTTTAATTGCCAAACGATAACTTTATTTCAAATGGTAAATAAGTAAATAAGTAAAGCTAAAAGAAATCTGAAGAAGTATGACAAACTAAACAAGCTATTTCGTGCGGCGATACAAAGTGCAATACAAGTCATATTATAAGATGAGGTAGCTCGGGGAATCCAAAAAGCAAACACCGAGACCAACTTCAAAGAGATATTTTATTATTTTAAAGCATTAATTTTCATAAGCGCTGCGTTCCCGAGGTCTTTGTATAAATATTGAGAAAGGACATTTGTTACGCTCCACTTAAATTAAATTTTGCGCACATTTAATCATTATATGTTTGTTCAATACAATATAGACTCGATATTTTAAACTCTCGCCGAAAATTCGGTTAATTAAATGAATCAATATTGAATTTATTGCATTAATTGAAATAATTTCCAAATATCGGCAATTCCTTTTATCGTATTTAAATCTTTCCGAGCTTCGTGTGAATAATCCTGATAAAACGTCCGCTAAAAATACCCTCTCCGTAAATCCCCGTATAGATCTAATCTCTCTATTAACCACTTAACCTCTCAGCTATACTCCTCTCCTCTCCTAATTTGATTTATCGTTTCTAAATGAAGAAAAAGCTCGCGGTCCCTGTAGCCCTTCCTCCTTCATTCACAAGCTCATTAATTTCGGGCAGCGTAGCTTATATATATACGGAGCCTCGGCCATGCGGGAAAACGTTGACTCCCCGGCAGGCGCTTTTCGCGCTGCCCGGCAAGAAACTTGTCCGCGCAAATATAGAGCTCGAGCTGTGCAAACAAGCCGGCCGACTCCATTACCGGGCCTTTTCACCCAGGCCTGCACAGTCGATCGTCAATAAGAACTGGCTCTTTCAAAGTTTCAGAGCCGCTCCGTCGCGCTCAAAAGCCAGCCCTCTCAATAATTCAGTGCCGCGCGTGTGTGTCATCAATTGAGCCTCGGAGAAATTGAAGAAGAATGCACGCCGCGAGGGGAGCAAGGGAGAAGAGAGAGAGAAAGAGAGAGAGAGAGAGAGAGAGGTGAACGCGAGTGAATGGAACGAGTCGCCGAGGCCGGCCAGTCGTCGTACAGCCGCCGGTTATCTTCGATAGCCGAACTGGAGCCCTTCCCGACATGACGGGCGTCCTGATTGTGCTGAGTTTGCTCAGCGGCTGGGCCTTCGCCACCGCCGAGATCAACAGTGCCGCGCCTGTCGTCACCGTCAAGACCTACGAGAACGACACCGTTTTGCTTCCCTGCCACGTTGAGGATCTTGGTGAGTATCTTCTTTTTTTTTTGTTTTACAAAAAATCGATCCCCCTCCCCGCCTGCGAGATCAATAAGACGGGAAAAAGCTCGTATTAGCTAGGCGATCTGCTTGGGAATGTCGGGAAAACGAAGCGCATAAAGTCGGATTCACGATGTAGAATTTCCGCAAGCAGTGAGGCGAATGAATTTTTCATTAAACTCGCGTTGCAGAGTGAATTCAATATTTCTCTGCCCTACGGCCGGAAAGTGGCAAGTTTCTGGTCGCTACGCGAAACGAAGTTGCCGCTTTCCGGCGACGTCGAGCAGAAAAATAGTATACACACCTTGGCCAGAGTCACACGTAATTGTCGGCCGAGGCGAAGCCGAGGTACGTAATATACTATTTCACGAAAGATTACTGCGCTACTGGATACATTTTTCGTACAATTTTTATATCGCTTATTTTTGTTAAAAAGACTGTAAGGCGGAACATTGCAATTATTTATTAAAATATGTAGCAAAAACCTGTCTGACAGATGAATTTTATAATGTAGTAGCTCAAGATTTCCATTTAACTCATCTACATAGTAAATTTTAAAGTTAAAATTTCAACTTGTCCGGTATGAAATAATTTATAAATTGTCAACTTATTCAACAAATTAAGGCATCTTGCAATTACTGAAAATTGATCATAACTAGAATTCTGGAGTTACGCTTGGTATGAAGTAGAATGTTTAATTAGTTACTTAGTATATTCCTAAGTGAATAATAAGGGCTTGATGAACATTTTGATACGTTTATGTTAATATCAAATATGAATTTCGAGTTTATATTTACGTAGGAAAATTCATCCAGAGAAAATTAAAACATAATCGGTGATGAAATCAAATTGCATGGATAAATAGAAATTGCACCGGTAACGAGGAACTTGATTATCGCAAAAGTGCTCTTAGCTCCGAGTAATCGTTCCCTCTTCCAATTTACGAGAAATTTTGCTATTTTGTGCAGTTAAGAAACTATTCGTTGAAATAATAAGCAAAGTATCTGCAATTCCCTTAAAAAATATTGAAAGCTTGAAAAATTAACGAAAAATAAATAAAGACAACGTTTCGGCTAGCTTGTGGGTCTCTCCCGGTCTAATTATTCGTTAAATAACAATCATTTTTGTCGATAATAATCGATAGTTTATTCTTTTTATGAAAATCGACCATTGATTTTTCAACATTTGAATATTATGGGAGATTGTTATCGATAGAATCCACGACAAGCAATTAAATAAAGTAGTTAAATAATAGCTTTAAATTATTAAAAGTATAAATACATGCATCATGTGCATAACAAACATTTATTATACGCACCGATTCTAAGCTAATGCAGAAATAAACGGTGCCATTGTACTTGAATTTTATTTGAAACCTACGTTAACGATGGCATCTCATTCGATAATTTTAAATGGAAGCATAACGAGTAAAGTTTTAATCTTCCCCAAACAACTCGCAGGATTCCAGGAGTCCGTGTCTACGGCTGTAATTTAATCCATCAGACTCACTTTACGCTGAAATGATGTCATTTTGGACCAACTGTGCTCCTTGAACGTCGCAAGAAATAGACTTTAAAAGACGAAGTTTAAAAAAAAAAACTTGTTAATTTCGACACTGGTTAGACGTTAAACTTTTTACGGCGTTTTGTAAAGTTTGAAAAGAATTATAATTGATAAAAAGGGCATCCATTAAATTTAGATTTCGCGGATACCGTTCTTCAAGGTGTTAAGTAAAGATGTAATCAATTTTTCGGCAAATTAGATGCGTTGCGTAACAGATTTTAATTTTAGCGTGAATAAATAAACCGAGTTTTTATTACATATTTAACACACATTTAAGATTTAAGTAAAGCACTATAGAACTAAACTGCCATTACAGTTCGGAAATGAACAATTTATTATACATGTCATAATTACAATGGTTCTCCAATACGGCGTTGTTTTGCAATAATTTGCTTTTCACTGAAAAGGCCACGTAGTCTATGCATATACCTTGCCCATCTGCACGTTAATCAATTCGCTATTTCATTGCAAAATTCATTACCGCTAAAGTATTGTATTCAGTTAGCTTTAGCTTTTAATTTTATCATTTTTCCTGAAACAAAAATTATTAATAATAACTAACTTTATAATAATTATTATTAATACTAACTTTATTTTTTCCTCGAATCCCTATGGGGTGCTCTTTGTTAATTAATTAGATCCTATATTCTAAAAGTTAATTAAATATTTGAAATGTAATTCTTGTCTATTGAGCCAAACTTTCTTTAATACATTAATTGATTTTCTTAAAAATTTAAATCTTATTAAAGAGGGATTGCGGTTTAGCAGCTTGACTTTTAGGCTTTCATGCATTTTTCTTGCAAAATTATCCGTCTATATCAAGTATATCAGTAGTAATTTTACTTTATATTTATTATCGTAATATAATATGAAGTATGAACAGGTGCAGGTTTATAAAAACCGAAGTACAAACCAAAAAGAATCTTTAAAAAAAATATTTGAAAAGAACAATGCAATTGATTTGATTAAAAAAAACAATGCCATTAAGAAAATTAGATTTTTTAGAGATAAATGCATCCTTCTCATACGCATACTAACAAAGCTCTTCTTCGCCTCCATTGATCTTTTACGAAACCGTTCGAACACCGCTCCGATCGAATTCTATAGGTTACGAGGGCTATTCCCGTGTATCTCCTCCAACATTTACGATTTTTTAGCTACGAAAGAAGCAGCGGAACTGGCTAGTTTATTATTGTTTACGGTTCTATTGGTTTTTCCCATTACGTTCGTTACTTTCAAAACCGGCTCAAATCCTTCATCAAAGATCATTGCTGGCAAAACAGTTGTTATTTCAATGATTTTTTTTTGTCTAGTACAAGTATGTCGGAGCAAAGTTACAAGTCGTCGCGTGAAAAGTCTCTCTATTTCTCCAAGTTTCATGAATAAATGTCGAGTCGAAATATGATTCACAGCCTAAAAGCGCAAAACGGAATTTGTAGCTTTTGAGGGAACATCTATATATTTTAGACGTTGCACCTTTGTAATCTTTACTGTATCTGCAAGCCTTTTTCTCTAATATAACTTGAATTCTTACTAAGATAAAATAAAAAATCCATTTTTCGACCCTCAAGGCTAGAATTACCCTGCAACTAAAATGTATATGATAATAATATACCAATATTCAATATGCACGTACATTAAAACGTGCAGGTATTTAAAATCGATGAGCTGGATTCGAATACTTAGGCAAATGCTTATTTATTTTTGTTAAAATGTATTAACTTTCGTGGATTCGTATATAATATATAAATATACAAACTGCTTAAGATTTACAAAGGAAGGCGCCAAAGCTGGAATAAATCATATCGTTTTACTAAAAATATTGCTCAAAAAAAGTAATCAAGAGTATCAGAAAAAGACGCGTAACACATTTTTCCTTTTACCTACACCCGTCCGAATCCCCGTCGGCGTTCGAAGCGCGCGCTTGAAAGGCGGCAGCAGCAGAGTTCGAAGCTCTCGGAGGGCGAAGAGCGAGAAAAAAAAAGAAAAAAAAAAGGAAACGTTTGTCGGCAGGTCTGCGGCTGCGAGTTCGCTGGTGGCGGAGCGGCAAACTGCTGGCGGACAGCGAGGATCCGTCCTCGGCGGCGACGAGTCCGCGCGTCAAGATGTGGGACAACCGGAACCTCGAGCTCGTCCAGGTGACGCCCGAGGACAGCGGCGAGTACGTCTGCGAGGCGACGCTGCCCAATCCCTGGATAAACGTCACCCAGATCCACGAGATCCAGGTCATGTGTGAGTACGTGCTCCCGGCCTCTCGAGCAGTCCTCCTGTATATCCTTGCTTCCTTCGGTCCCTCCTTACTTACTTCTCCGTTTCGGAGCTTTCGGGGAATTGTGCATTGCCTGATGGGCCAGGGCTGCTTTCTGACTCTTGACTGCTGCACTGCGCCGAAATTAGCCTTCTAAAAGACAGAAACTTTCTTTGGATAAGTTTCAATACTTTGCGAGTTATTCCGTCGGCTAAGTGCTAATTAATAGCGACATTTTGAAGTCATTTTTCTTATAAGCGTCGAAGCTTTTCCAATCTCGATGCTAAGCTGCACAATGTTGTGGGAGAGTATTTAAATACTGCTTGAACGAAAAATTCTAATTTTGGAGCTTTCTAGTTTTCGGAGCTCTGGATTAGCCAAAAAAAAAACCACACATTTCAAAATATTTCTCTATAAATTTACAAATAAATATAATCCCTAAGTTTCGAACCTCTCGCAGTATTGCTTTCGCAAATTGCTTTCATTATACATCGAGCTCAGCTTCATCACGCCTGCAAAAGCACGAGATATGCAAAACTTTCCAAATCAAACGAGCGAAATCGTTTCGCGCAACGATTGAATAAAGCTTTACAGTTTCAACTGCCTGCTCCAGAGGGAAACGAAAAGAGCGGCTTCCATCGCCCGTTCCGAATTGCGAATATCGCGTGAGCTGAAAACTCAACAAAGCAAATTCGCTCTTTTGAGTTTCAAACGCCGGCGAAAAATGTAGTTGCGCGGAATTGCGGTTAAAAGCTAGGAAAATTTGCCCTCGTATGAATTGACCTTTCGTCAAGTCGCGCAATTGTTTAATCGAACATTTTTGCATTTCTTTTACAAGTACTCATTTATTTTGGCAGATCTTTTTTATTGTTACATTACAAAGCATTAATGTTTCTTCCTATTTTATAAACTGTTTTATTGACTTGTGTCTTGCTTTTATTACAAAAAAGGGTCGTAACTTTTTACTAGGAAACAACTACGTATAGATAGAGCATTTGGCAAGTTTAAACGGAAATTCGATAAATCGTTCGTACGAAGAACAGTCGGGTAGTAAATATTGTTTTATGATTTGCCAGTTTGAAGACGTATTTTTTACGCTTCATTTACTTTTTGAATATTGCTCTAGTATTTTCTTATATTATTACGCAGAAGAAAGTAATGGGCACTAAAGCAGTTCAAAACTTGTTATTTAAAAAATATACAATAATCAAGAAAAGAAATGTTTTTTCAACCCACTTCTAAGAATTTTATTTTGGACCTTAAACAATGTAGTATTGGACAGTACAGTTATCAACTTCTTTTTTTAAAATTTCTCTCTCTTAGAAAAACGATGGTCTGACGTTGCGAAACATAAAGCTCTAAAGAGCGAATATAAATTAAACTTTTAAAATACAGAAATCGAATAAGAAATTTTTTTTTTTTCGGCTTATGAAGAATGATCTAATTATCATTTAAAATAATGAAAACTATATTGCAGTGAATTAAAAAGGTTATTGGAAATTCGAAAAGAACAATTAAAAATTCAATATCAGCAAAAAATATTCAGTTACTTTTGCGGAAACATTTACAAAAGTTTTCATGCGCAAATAGAATCTATCCGCATTTAAATGTTTTCAAAAAAAAGTACATCAAAATTGATCGCTCTAAAAAGCCAGGCACTGAAAATACCCCAAGTAAATATTAATTCAAATTAAAACAAACGCGCAAAGATAATTAAATATCTTGGCGACCTGATACGTAAACTACAGAGAGCGCGATAGTTACGAGCGATGCCTCGTAAAGGCGCATTATTAAAAGTGCCCTGACGCCGCCTGAAAAATTCATGAGCATCACGCGCAGCCATATTTACACGGAGGCGAGGAAAATTTTATCGGGCTCTACAATCTCCCCCGATTATCGTGAATTATCCCCTTTGTCAGCGGCTGCGTGTACATCTTGATACTGTTTTGATTTCAAGGGTTCATTTAAAATCGTTCTATTATTTATTTCATCATTGTGCATTGTGTGCTGTTAGGGATTTGTTTATTTTACTGGTCGCATAGTAAGAATGTTTCAAATATTCCTCGGGTTGGAAAAATTTAATTCATCGGTACGTTCAAAGGAAAGTTTTATATTTTTTAGATGCACAGAGCAACGCAGAGAGCAACACTTAATTAAAAATCTAATGGAATTATTTTAATTTTAAAAGAAAATCATTGCAGATAATATAATTTCTTAAAATTTATTCAATGTAATTAACAGTTTAAATACAATTTTTCATTTATAAAATACGATGTGCAGTGAAATAAATTCGAGCGTATATACGAATGCGGAAGCGCGCCATCGACGAATTGCAATAGTATAATTGTTTTGCACGTGGATTTTAACTTGAAAACATAGAAATTCATAACTTCCGAAAATAAACGTTTTCGCGCGACCGGTTTTCGTATTTTGGAAAAAACAATGTTTACTTTTTATTAGAACTCTGAAAATTGATGCGTTTTCATACGAGTTTATTTTTCAGTTATTGATTTACAACTTTTCGACAGAACTTTCAACATTTCCTTTTTTAATATCATTTTCAATACCGAGAATGGATGTGGCCCTTAACTAAATCTATATAACGACTAGTTCCAGCAGGACTATTAAACTTTTTATTCAATCTTTTCAATATAATTTTATATTCAACTTTTATCGTACTTATTCAAACTAAGAATAGCGTTCGATTCCTTTTCTCATTACTTACCGCATATAAATGACGCAGCCTCAGCCGCACAAGTTTTCCCGAATTACCAAGGAAACTGTAGACCCGCATATATTCCACATGAATCAGCAAGGTGACGAATCCATCAAGTACGTTATCCGTAATGGAGAAACGAGTCGAGCTCAACCGCGAGACCGGCGAACTCGCGAGATTTCAGGGAAGCCGAATCACGGGAAATTAGTTCGAGCGGGAGGCGATTAACGCGGAAGCGGAGAGCACCGAGGCGAAAACAAGTCCGACCCATCCGCGCCAATACTACTGTGCGACTTGAGTTGCGCCTCCGGGGTTCGAGTTGCACGGATCGCACGGCGGAGCGAAACGCCGAGTTATGAACCGAGTCTTGACGCGGAAGCGAAGCGGAATGAAATGTATCACGGAGATGCTAATGTTCGCCGCTTTTAGAGGAGAATGCCCAGTTTTCAAAGTTAATCGCTCGCGAGCTAATTATCTTTCAGAGCGAATTTGAATTGAATTTTCATTCAATTCTTTTATTGCTCTCTCTTCATTCTACTTTTTAAAGCAAAAGTCAGAGCGAATAAGAACGGCTGGACTGTACGGCTTGACAACAAAAGCTTCCCCGCCTTTTATTATCCTCATATTATCTTTTTGCAATACCGTTCGTTGGATTTTAATTTTGTTCCGAACAAAGGGAGCGGAATGAAGGGAAATGCAGTGCGCAAACGTATAATAAAATTATTAATAACGCAAATTCATCTATGTATAGAACTACAATGGAAATGAGAGTTTTAATTTCATTTCTTTATTCCCGCTCGAGTTAAAATCTGCGTTCCTTTCTTTCCGCTCGTGAACGAAACAAACAAGTTTTCAACCAATTATCCGCAAAATTATCGAAATTTTGTCAATTTGCTTTCTTGAAGAGAAGCTTTGTAACGGTGCATATTTTAAAACCCGAAATTTTCGTGAACTTCGACGTTTTTAAGATTTTTGATAGAAAAAAAATGAATCCATCAATTAGAATTAAATTTGAAAGAGGTTCCGCCTTAATGATCGATCACTTTGATGCATCAATATATAGATATTTTAAATATTCGCCTTTTACTAACCTTTATATACTAATACAAACGATCACGTTAAACTTCCACCTCTTCTTATTCTCTACTTTAAACCATAAATCAAGGCAATCTCAAAGCCCATTAAAGCAAAAACGCCACCGCCTCGGCTTGGCATCACTCGAACCTTATACGAATCTGTCGCAGATCCGGCGAGCGTTAAACCGATCCCGGAGAGCGGCCAGCTGGAGGTCGCCCTGAACGAGAAGGCCGTGATGTCGTGCATGTCCGAGGGGGTGCCGAAGCCCGTGCTCGCCTGGAGCTTCCAGGGCAAGGAGCTGCCGGTCCTCGCCTCCGGTCAGAATCTCACCATCGACGTCACCAATCGCAGCCTCGCCGGCACCTACACCTGCCTGGCGAGCAACGGCATCGGCGAGCCCGCCCAAGCGGACATCGTTCTCAAGATCAAACGTGAGTTTTATCACCTGCTTTTGCGCAATAGACTTTTTACCTTTGTAAGTTTATTTAGTCGTTTATTAAATTTAAATCTAATATTGTGAACGAGGCCGTAATTGAATAAAGTTTCAATTTACCCATGCTTGAAAATATTGTGCTTTATGATGGATTCTCACCGATCGTTTGAGTTTTTACAAGATTTAATAATAATTTTAAATTTGCAAAATTATTAATTCGAATGAAACTGCGTTGTAAAAATCTAAAAATAGTCACTGCTTTTGGTACGTTTAATATATACCTTTTAAATAAATGAAATCCAGCGAATTAAAAAGCAGATTATTCACTTAAATTTGATTTTACTTCACTGAAATCAAATTAATTTCATCAAAGAGATGTTGAATTAAGATAATTCGTTTTCACTTTAAGAATCTAATTTCGAGAGCAAACCTGAAATACTTTAACGCGAAAGTAATTTAAATCATGAAAAACAGACTTCTCCCTCTAAAGTTTAATTGCCAAGTTTAAATATGGAGTACTTTAAAGTTAATGGGGAAATCATGAAGCCTCTACAAATTTCAATAATTAACTAGAATCCGATTTAGATAGTAAAATAATAAATAATTCGAAAATCGAATTAAAATTCTGGGAATGCCCAGTAAATGCAGTTTGACTATTTATATTAAAAGTAAGAAAGGCCAAGCCTATAAATAAAATGACGTTCGAGCCACCTGAAGCGATGATATTGGAAGATAAGCGCAAGTTTAATAGAGTAAACGTAGCACGTCGAAGCTCGCTGACGCGTCTTTACAAGATTCATCCAAGCGAGCGTGAAAAAATTCAATAAAGCCGGACAAATTCGTTTAATTAAATCAAACGCTTGCTCTATTACAGCACAATACACCTAGCCGCGGGCCAATTTTTCAAAACCCGCCTCGGCGGCTCGTCGCGACGCAGAGACGCAGGCGGCGGTCGGTTCGAAATTATTTTCAAACAGGAAGCCGCTCGTAAAGAGGGCTCGGGCCATTCAGGAGGCGAACGAGGCGTTTGTAAATAGGAAGAACGTTCGAACCGGACTTGAACGCGCGCGTATCGTATTGTTTGCAACGGCTTAATCTGTCCGGCCGGGGGCCTGTTGGCCGTTCTGAAAAATGGCTCGTCAGATTTTTAACTGCGCCTTTAATATCAACTGCCGTGATTGCACTCGGGATCTCTTTGCTTGGGACGCTCGGAAGGGTAACGAGGGTAACGATCGTCACAATGGACCGATTAAAATTGACAATCGTCTAACGTTTACTTACGACAATTAAATCAATCCTCATTAAAACGTGCTGGTTTATAACTGCTGTTGCACTTGGAATCATTGCGATCGGATTGAATTTGTAAGCGCGTTCGAATAGTATTATATATTCAAAATTCAACGATCGGAAACAAATTAGAATGCTAATTGCACGGGACGTTTTACTTTTTAAGACAACGTATACAATAATTTCGCACCCGCGACAAAGAGAAATATTCTTCTGTCCCTATTCGGCTATTTTACGTAACAATACTCTTTTGCTAAGCAGATTTTATTAAAATCTTTCCATCTCTAACTCAATTCTTCTTCACGTGAATAAAATGGACTGCAATAGAGTTATTTCTTTTTTATGAATAATGCATAGAAGGCAGAAAGTCACCGAAACACGTCGAAATACATACATGTAAGAATATATAATTTTGAAACTCTGAATAAATAAAGTCAGCAGCACGCGACGGACGTCGCAATAATTGCGTTAACTACGAAATCCATATGCGCATTTCATGAATATCATAAAAATTATCCTGCAAACATTGTCAAACTCCAAAGAAGAAAGATTTCTGCTTGCTGCCTGTATATAAAAGAACCTGAAATTTCAAAAGTACAAGGATCCAATATATTTAGGAGCGTATTGCATAATATTAATCCTTTCAGTCATCTGTCCTCTACAGAGGACAGATCATTAAATTTACTTATATAATACTGTAAAACATATTTCGAGGTTTAAATGCTTAATTAAGTTTCAATTTTACTCAAGTAATTATGTGCAAATGAATGTTATACTTTTTGAATTTTTACAAGGATTAAAATCAAATAATTATAAACCTTTTCAGATGATACGGTTTAAGAGCAATTACCGTACAATTTTAGATCTTCCACTTATATGCAATTCTTTTCCTATCCTAATGATTTTGCACGAATAGTCCTACTTATTGACACCCCTAGAACGTACGTATTAAAAGTTTAACTAAAATAGAATTTTTTTCGAAAATATTTATTATGTAATACATTCTATCATTATACTTAATGTCAATACTCTATTCTAAATAATAAAAAATCATGACTGAAAGGGGTTAACAGCCGCGACCCACTTTGTCGAAAGAACTCGATTAAAAAGTATGTCTTAAATAATTCTTTCTCGAGGAAAGCAAAGCAGTTCGTCGAAAACTGGCGCCGACAGAGTTCATTACGCGCAATGGGAAGTTTTGATGTTTGGCGTCGCTTCAGGCATCCGCCGACTAAATTGACGAGACATAATATCGAAGCTCTTCTTCGCGTAGGAGCTTATGCTTAACTGCTTATAATTGTCATCTCCAACTGATTGTCACTTCCTCGCTACGTGACGTGAAAGTCGACGTCGCTTTCTACGCCCTTTCTTGCATTAGCACAGTATTATAAGAAGGCGCATAAAAGCTTCCTTGTATGTATAATACTTATTCAGACGGGATTACCCACTAGGAAAATGACTCGGCCTTTCTGTTAAAGGATCAGGTTTCTTATAGAACGAGGGATTTCATGTATATTAAATTTATAAAACGTATCGAGAGCAGAATTTCTTAAGGGATCGACTCGTAGATTATTCAGGCTAGGAAAATGTAATTGATATTAAAATATATTTAATTAAATCCTTTTTATAAAAATCCCACGCGAGATTCGTTCGGTTTTCGAGTATTTATCGATCTCGAGCCAAGGATATCGAATCATCGTTCGATTTTATCGAATTATAAAAAAAAAAGAAAATTAGTTTCTTGACAATAATTAGTTTCTTGATTAAAAGTTTTTATTGCGTTGAATTTTTTTTTATTAAAAATGGAGCGCAAATTCAATATAACTTTTACTTTTAAAATAAAATTTATTTTTGAATTAATATTCGTATTCGAGCAAAAGCGATTTTACTGTTATGGCTATAGATGTTATTGATTTAGCGAAACTTGTTGAACTTCTACAGCGCTGCGCAGACCACCGTTTTTATTTTGTTCCAAAACGGCAAATTCTGGTATTTCCGTATTTATTCGATTCGTTGCAAATACCGTTATTTATTTTATTTATATAAAATAATAACGCCGTTGCCGCGATTTATCTTGAGTTTAACAACTTCTCAATAAATATCCGTACTTGCTTCCTGGAACGAAAATGGAAGCAATTAAAGAAACTGTTGTCGCACAGACAAGCCAGAGGTGACGGTGGCCAGCCCCTGGCTGCACAGCGCCCCCGGCATCCGTTCGCAGCTGGAGTGCGCCGTGACTGCCTGGCCGGAGGCGCAGGTCGACTGGTACTTCGAGGGCGCGCCGCTCGACTACAAGACTCGTCGCACCTTCCGCTACAAGCAGGACGACCCGCCCAACGGGCAGGGCATCTCGGCGGAGCGTCACATCCTGGTGATCCGCAGCGTCCGCGTCCAGGACCTCGGCCGATGGACCTGCCGGGCGGTGAACGAGCTCGGCGTCGCCGAGGCCGTACTCGAGCTGTCCGGGGTGCCGAAGCCGCCGCACTTGAAGAAGGAGCCCCGGGGATCGTCCGGCCACGTCGCCCACTTCATCTGGGACGTCGACTCCTACAGCCCGATCGTCGAATACCAGCTCTGGTTCAAACAGGTGGGTCATCCGAGCCGCGTGCGAAAAGCCCGACCGCGGCGGCGGCGGCGGCGGCGGTTTTACTTTTAGCAGAAAATCGAGCCGTCCGCGGCAGCTGCCGATTATTTTTAATCGAGTCGAGCCTTCTAAGTCTTCGTGTTCGCGTTCCGAATGTAACTTGATTAAGGCGGGAGAACGAGATAATTGGCAGCTTGTCATTTGATTCGCTTTCGTTTAAGCGTCGGATAAAAATTTTGAGGCACAATAATTAGATTCATTTTTTCTTTGCTCGCTTGTTTCGACGGAGTGTTTCGATCGAGGCAGAAATAAATTATTCCGCGGCAAGGACTCCTTTCAACGCCTGATGAGTATTGATCTTTGAGCAATAACAAGTGTCAGAACCAAAAGCTTTTATTATTTCAGGCGATTATATTCGGGATCAGTTAAGATAATTAGTTTCCTGTCAATCACGTAGGATTAAACGAGCTACTTAGGCTTCAACTTTTTCATCAATTTTTATAAAATATCATAAAAATAATATCAGATAGAAATGTAAATATTTATAAGAAAAGGAAGATTGATTAATAAAATAAATAAAGAATAAATTTACCATCATTCTTTAATTATTAACGTTTTATTATTAACGGATCAAGTAAACTAAAAAAGGCCGAAAAATGAATATTTAATCTTTTAAAACAATTTGGTATTTATTAAAATACCTGAACATTTATTGTATATATACATAGTTACTCTGAGTCCGTTACACTCCGTTCAGCAAGTGCCTAAATATTATTAAATGCATTGTGACAGTGAAAAACTAATTTATTCGTTCTTTTTATTTCGATGTCAGGAAATTCGTATCCAGTAATGACTGATAAGATTGTCTCGCTATCAATGTTAAAAAATTTAATTCATTTTTCATCGTTTCTGCTTCAAACAAGACATGCAGATTGTCTAATTAAAAAAACATTCTGCGCTGTTTCACAAGCTATAGTGTCTTTCGAAGCTCTTCGTAATCGATGGTCAGGGATTCCAGGAAGGGCCAAGCGCGACTAATGTGCCCAGGTATACTTACGGCTTAAAATAGGGTCAATCGCCTTTTTCCTGCCCCCCGTCGCATGCCGGGCGCCGTTTTACCCGATCGGGAAGTCGATTAGACCTCGAGCAAATAATTTAATCGGGGATCTAAAGGGTCGCTGCTTAGACTAATTATTTAGAAAACATATCGGCTTATCTGTGGAAAGATCGACGACGAAGCGAAGCGCTCGGTAAACGACCGACGCAGTGTGATTTCACGGTAATTCTATAGCCACTCTGCGGTTTTTCGGGCAGGCTGAGAAACTTGTAGCCGCACTCTCTCCTTTACGCGGCCGAGTTGAGACAGATTTACGCAGAGAGTTTAAGTTCAATTGCAACGTTTATTTACGAAGGTTTGTGTAAAATATCGAAAGAGAATAAACGAATTCTCATCGCGAAAAAGTAAAGTTCGGTATTTCTTTAGACTTGGACGTCGAGTGAACGATTAAAAGTAGCTAAAACCCGAGAGCAACGCAGCTGGCTATTTGCCCACTTGCGCTTTAATTAGGACAGGACAAAGGGCCGGTCGGTTCGCAGAAATTCGGCGCTCAGGGCAAAGGTCAATTTCCGAGCGGCAAGTCAAACAGTCTGCCGCTCTCGGCCGATAATAACGTGTAACCTCGAAGTCTTACTGGCAAATCGATACCCATAACGTAACGCAATCAACCGGACGACAATGCAATCGCGACGCCCTTGGGGAGGGGGGAGACTCAGCTCTGCGCGGCCTTTACGCGGTCTATTTTTGCTTCCCTATAGCCGGACTCGCAGGAAGCTTGGCGGCGGCTCTTCATCCCGAGCGACGACGAAGGCCCCCTGCACACGCAGTCCTTCAACCTGACGGGTCTCCAGGCCAACGTGGAGTACGAGGCCCTCGTCCTCGCCAGGAACAGGTTCGGCTGGAGCGGCCCTTCCAAGACGATTAGATTCGCCACCAGCCTCGGTGAGTTCGATCGAAGAGGGCTCTTCGTTATCCGGGCTATTGTCTAGCCGGGGCTTCTAATAGATGTACAAGGGAGGCGCCCGGAGGGATGCCGCCTCCCTTAATTGGAGTTTCAGAGGCTCGGAAACTTGCCGCTGCCTCGAGTGAGCTTTTCGACTAAATTAAGGGCTTCCGCCGCTTTGCATGACGCGAGAGGAGAGTTATGGAGCCGGTTCTTCGTCGGTATTCGCGGGGAAAATCACAAAGGCTCGTCGTTAACCGCGGTTTGTGAAAATTTTCAATTAAAATGCAGCGAGTGGGCTTAATATTTTATGTTATTAGAAGTAGACCTGGATTTATTAAACCGTTAAGATTAACTAGAAATATTGTCATTAAATTTAACAGGCCAATATTGAAATCTCTTGTATACATATTCCATTTGCAAAATAAATAATCAATATACAGATCATTATTGGAAAAACGACTTCATGAAAAATAAGAATTATTCATCTCTTTTTGAGAAACTGAAAGATATCGATTACTTGAACAAAAACCGAGTTCTCTCTTTTGCCTTAGCCATAAATAACCAGTGAAGTTTAATTTTAACGTCCCTAAAAGGGGTCTCCCACATTCATACGGAAAACGCATTTGCCAAAAGAACAAAATGAATATTGATCAAGACATAAATATAAACAATGATGCGCTCGCGGGATAATCCAGAAAGTAAAGCCCGGCAGTCGGAAGCTGAAAAATTATGACGCCTGCAAGGGATCATAATGCATCATGATGACGTACATCGAGGTCGCGCTCGTCCCTCGGGTTTTCGCCTGCCTTCGGGGATTTGGCGCACCCTCTGACGTTTATGATTATTCGAATTTTCGATAGCTGCCAGGAGTTTCGCTCTTGTTCTCATCCTTGTATCTGATGCAGGAGCAAAATTTTATGTAAATAATGCCGCTTTAATATGCGACTTTATTGATTTATAGTATTTTTTTTGTTCTTTCAAAAGTTTGCATGAAGTGTTCTTGGAAAAATTTTCTTTTTTTTTTTTTTATCAAATTTCGAAGAACTACATTTTTTCCCGGAGATTAATCACTCATTTAGGTTTGTTTAGTTTTTAGTGTAAGCGACAAACTTATGGATGGTAAAAAGATGTAAATATTTTCGAGATAAAGACCTGTGGGTATATTTCATAGGGATATAGTATCACGCAATTTTATCAAAGTATTTTCAAAGGTTTTTATACTTTGTGTTGACTGGCTCCATAAATTTATGCATCTGAGAATCTTTAAATCTAATTGATAATTAGAATCGCAAAATAAAGCTTTGCATGTTGCAGAACATTTAGTGCTTATTATGCTATTGATAAAGTTTAAGATAATTTTTGTTGCTTTTTCGAAAAAAACATTATAAATTGCTATTACCATTTAATTTACCACAAACTAATATAAACATTTTGATTAACCCACTTTCATTTTAAGGTGGTTCTTGATGATGCCAAATTGCTTATATACCAAATTAATATATTACTTGCAATGTTTAAAAGTTTTATGTACAGTTATATTTCGCTTAACGGTAAAAAATAAATTTTTAATAAAAATAAACAAATCTAAAACGTTTTGTTTACCATTAAAAAAAAAAAAAAAAAAAAAAAAAAAAAACCGTGTGTGCACTGAAAA